>BMAU01015689.1:0-193339 GCA_019973935.1 Trichonephila clavipes
TGTGGAAAACAATTTTAACATACACAATGGAAACTTTAAGTTCTGTAGATGCGTTTCCGTTAAACCAGTCAAATGATATTCACTATTATAGGAGAAAAGGAAAGAGGAATTTATTCAATAATCGAACAGCGATTTTAAGTTTGTATCTTATCTATACAGAATGCGATTTTTAAAATTTTCTGAATATAATTATAAAATCATAAAACTGATAAATTTGATTCATCAATTTTGTGAAAATGCATAGCATGAAAAATGCCCTTTGCAAAATAATTTTGTCTCAATTCTAATAAATTTTAAAAAATGTCCCTAAGATATAGTTCTTTTTGTAAAATATTTTTAACTTCCCATGGATTCAGTAAGAATAAATATTACATCATAATTTAAGTAATTTCTATTAAAGCTGGATGTGTTAACGTAGAATTTTGAAAGCAAAACTATTAAAAATTAATATTTAGTTACATATTTTGTATATCCGTGGTAAAATGAATTACTGTTTACATTTTTAGAAATGAAACATTACTTGTACAACAAATAAGTTTGATTCAGGATGTTGTGAAAAAGCATTTAAGAAAATTGTATATTATAAAGATACAAAGTTGTATTTCAATTTTTTTTATTTATTTCTGTTTATATATATTTAAAATATTTTGCATTGAAAAAATAAAATGTTTTAGTAAACGCTTAGATTTTATATTAAATCAGTGTTTCTCAAACTGTGGGCCCACCCCCTAGGTGGCGTGATAACCCTACAAAGGGGGCACGGGCATGTCGAAAATAAAATGTTTGAAAAATTGATTTACTGGAACGAAGTAAACAAAATACCTTCTCACAGAAAAGATTTACGCATTTACATTGATATAATTTATAAAAATCAGCTGGCAATATACTTCATCAAAAATAAAAGTCTCCCCTTTGATACGCTCATTAACTATCTGATTATATAACTAAAAAAATACATTTTGCTTGATTTGCTGTAATCCCAAGATAAGAGATTTTTTATTACATTTTCTTTTAAAACCTAAAATACTACTCTTTCTGAACAAATCTCAGACCCAGAGAAAAATTCTAGTAAGATAAAAAATTTAGCACTATTATTATTATTGAAATATTGTGCATTAACTGCAGAAAGAAAATGAATTCACTTTTCATCCAGGAAGCAGATTTGCTATCATTGTTTGACTTTCGAACTTCTGTTACACTTTATTTCTGTTCTTTTTTTCATGTGAAAGAGTTATATGATATTTGGAAAAAGCACAGAGAGAGAGAGAGAGACAGCACTTTGAAGGATTATTTGGCTAAGATTTATTTTTATGGGTATTCTGAAACATATGAAGCATGATGAAATACGCGTTTTACACAATTTGTTAGAACTAATATCTATATTTTTATATTGAATACACTTTTAAAACGGATGTGGTCACGCGGGGCTCAAGGCACAGCAAAACTACAATAGTTTGAACAAAATATGACGCATTTGCTTACAAATATCATTTCTGTAATGTTAGCAAAAATTGTCTGTGATTTGTGTCTTATTTTAAGATTACGTACCTTTGAAACGCTTTAATTCAGTTTTAATGGATTATTTCTCAAATTATCAAAGAAAAAATGAAAAGTCCTTCAAAGTAGGTAAGTATATTTTCTCTTAGTTAAATTATTCACTGGAATTGTAATTTTTATCGTGTACAATAAAAAAAACATAGAGGTGACTCAATTACATCGCGTGACTATTAACGTTAGAATCGAGTGCGTGGCTGCTCTCCCGGGTTAAAACATTTTGAAGTCAACTCGCTTTAAATATTAATGCGAAATGTGATGGATATGATAGAGAGCAAAATAAACTAGACACTTTTTCTAATGACATTTATATTTTTAGAAATGGATGATGGAGGAAACAAATTTTTAATTAAATATCATTCTGCAATCTGATCCAATTTAAAAATTAGGTAACAATAATTATAAAAAATAACAATAATTATCCTATTACTTAAAAGTAATTTGTTTAAAATAAATATTACTTAAAAGTAAGAAAGAAAAAATTTAATACTTATCTTGTACGGTTTATAATTAAGATCGTATTGTAGATTTAGTATGATTGTAAATTGGGTCACCAATAGTGAAAGTTTGAGAAGCACTGTATTTAATAATTTTAAAAAAACAAATTGTTTAGCTTTCTCCTTGATGTTTTATACATTTCAATTGAATATAACTACACCGAAAAAAAAATTGGATCAAAAATATTTATTTATTTTCGTTAAATATTTCAAATATAAGTCTTTCATCAATCAGCATTAATTTTGTTTTTCGATAAATTCAATCATAATAATATTTTTTTCTGAACCCCGAAGTTTAAGTATGTAAAGAATTGACCTTATTCTTTAAGGATTGAGTTTATTTATAAACACCTGCGCATGAAAAAATATTAACTTCATACACACTTTTTTCAATACTTTTAACACAGTGGAAGCTATATTGACAGGATATCAGATAAGTGAAATAAAGAATCTGAATATTTAGAAATTTTTATAAACAAGAATTTTTTCCTTCTAACTGAATTACGTGTTAAGAAATACAATATTCCTTAGTGACACGTTTCAGAACAGTTAATTAAATTAACATTCGGATCGCTTACATTTATCTAATTTTACCAAAGTAATTGTATTTTGTTGAACATCAGATTAATATATACAGAGCTATAATCAGTAAATGCATTATATTTGTCTTCTTACCCATCAGATTATTTTCCGCCTAAATTTCTATCAATGATTCTCTTTATAATTCTACTTTTTTGTGCAGCCCTTTTTTATCTTTATGAACATTTTTGTTGGCCTACATAAAGCTATGATAACTGAATTTAGAACGCATTTCGAACGTTTAATTTAATCATGGCTTATTGTATTTAGTAAGAAATGTTTTTCATTTTTATTTATGGAGGGATAATATGAGTGAGGATTTTATATAATAATAAGATTAGATACAGAGGAGAAATTATAGCTATTTAATGGAATTTTGATTGCCTAAGCATTATTCAGTTCTTTGTTGCGCATTAGTATGTGCCTGAAACGCATAAGATAGATATATAAAACTTTTTCTCTATATGCATGTGTTTTCTTAACAATGATTAGATTCTAAGTGAATTTTTAATGTATCAAAGGAATTTTATTTCTATGTTCAGTTAACAATTTCATTTTTGTACAATTTAATAATATTAGCTGCAATAAAAGTTGCTAGTATTATTGTGACACGAACATATGTATGAGTTTATTAAAAATCTTTAAATAAAAAAGGAAAGAAAATAGAACATATGCATTTTAATAGAAGAGAAATACGTACATTATATAATTTACAAAAAACAAGAAATTGCAGATCGTAATTCTAACCAATCAGAAACATTAATTTGAAATATTCTGGGATATAATGCGATGCTTACCATTATTTAGTATTTGTTCTATACGTTATTTAATTTAGCTTTAATTCAAAATTAGTAATTTATTATAAAAAAAAATCATCCCGGAAATCAATATGTTTAAACATATTTCATTAGAAAAAAATTTATTTCTGAAGTCTTTCTTTTGTTAACTGAATAAATTTAACGCCAATAATTCAGAAGGTTTTAACGAGTAACTAAAAATATTTACTTTTAATTTAAATCATTTTAATATATTTTAAGTAAATGCTTAAAGTGAATTTAGAGTGACCTGAATTAGGATATCAAAAGTAATATTTTTATTATTTTATTTTTGCATTTACGTGATCAACCAATTGAATCAGAAGTATAACATGTAATAATGAATTATGAAAAAGATTGACAATTATAGAAAAGCTTTGAGAATTTTACAGAATCATATACCTGTTTCCATTAAAATATCGCACCGAATTGATTCTCTAAATATATACCAAAAATACCAATCGTTTATACTTCAAATTTAGTTTTCTATGCCTAATTTTATCAATTTTCATTTTCATACATCGGTGAACTGAATTCAAATTAAATTTTTATGTCAGCCATCAAAAATACAATTCCATATAGTTTGAATTTGATGCATGAGTAGAATGCTGGCATTTTGTATGCAATTTTAAAACTATCATTCCAGTCATGAAGTTTCAAAGGAAATCAATGACGGTGATCACATTTCTCTCAATTTTAGTAAAATTACTATTTAACTAGAAAAACGAAACTGTATTAATATTGACTGACACCATTTTAAATGTCATTTTCTAATACAGGCTTTAATAAATAAGGCATTTTTATAATACATCACAATTTTAGTTGTGTATAAAACGTCAAGCTTGTTTTTGATTATCTTATTCTTTACCGTGAAATCCCGCGTATAACACACAATTTTAACACAAAAAATAAGATCGAAACTTACAGGGGCGTGTTATATGCCGGATATTAAAACAATTGCTTTAAAAATAAAAATAAAAAATAAAAAAGAGACACACACAAGCATAAAAAAATTAGATTTCTACATGCATTGAAAAACTGTTTATTTAAAAGAAATTACATACCTAACGAACTTAAAGGGCTGTACCTCCTTTAAATGCATCTTTTTGAAAAAAAAAATATGGGTTAATATCTCTTATAAATTACTTTAAATCATAAAATCATTGCACAAAAGCAATTCAGTTTCCTTCGTAAAAAGGGGAATGCCCTTTATACGATGAGTATACCTAACAATTAAAAAATGCAGCTTGAAAGTATGGGTGCACGTTATACGCCGGGATTTACAGTAATTAATATTTCAGATTTAAGGTATTCGACTGTGTGCGGAACCGTGATTTTAAAAAAGGCGTATAAATTGATAATTTCCATGATATTTAGTGTCACTTGGATTAGAATACACGTATAAAATTGGTTTAATGATATTATGACAAAAAAATTGATTTAAATACAATATTTTGGCAAAAAATTAATTTAGGATAACCTTTTTTCAAAACGTTCTCCTTTTATAAAAATTACTTCTATAATAATAATATTTTGCTTATATAAACTAAAGACTTCTTTCTCCAGAGAGTCTAAACTAGGATTTTTGAAAAATCCACATTATTTTCATATTTGCCAAAAATTGAAATAAAATAATCGGCGCTTTTTTCTTAAAATTTCTACCATCTCTTGTAGTAAAATATAGATAAATTTACTTCTAAGTTATGTATTTCAAAAATTCTAGTTCAGTCTCTGTACCGAGTTATGAGCTATATACAGGCAAAATACTATTATAATAGAAGTATTTTTCATGAAAGGAGAATGTTTTGAAAATTGGTCATTCAATGTTAATTTTTTGTCAAAATATTGTTCTTAAATACTTTTTTATTGCTATAATAATCTTAAAACAATACGCTTTCTAATCTAAGTGAGACTAAATATCATAAATACTATCCATTTATACACTTTCGTAAAATCACTGTTCCGAACGTAGTCGGATACCTTAAACAAATATGTGATGAAAAAAAAATTATACGTAAGTTTTAGAAATATATCTTAAGTTAAAAAATACATTTAAAACCCCATATTAAATTGGTGGGAAAACATCCAAAACTGTTTCCTTTCTAAATCCTGATTTATATTTAAGTGACCTAAATTTGATTACTTTTTGTCGACAAAAGGTTATTAGGTTTCCTTCAACCTTCCACTTAATGGAGATATAAAAAAAAAAGAGAAACCTGTTTCTTTTCACTAATAACTGCATATAAATTATTGTACTTTTTCTGTGTGTAATTGCCTCACTAACAAGGTATCCAATTACCGCGATAAATGTTTATATTTTTCTTCACTTCATTTGTTAACATTGCTTACGGAATCGGAAAAATTTGTTTCATCCACTTAAACTTATATGTAGCTTTTTCTGTAAAATTAGATAGATTTCAATATCTTTATTGTAGAGCAGTGCTTCTCAAACTTTTAGAATATATGTTCGCGACTGAATATGCGATCCTCCATGCTATAATAATGTCTTAAAATCTATGATACTATACCTTGATGCTAAAACTTAAATGCGACTTTAACCTCTTAAGTGTCACCAACGTAGATAAGCGTTTCACACAGCCAAAGCATTGATTTTATGGACGTATATATACGCCTTTTTGAAGTATGATCTTTTCTGTGCACTGCTATCCGTAAAATTATTCCGAATGCTTTGGAACGCAATAAAAGGACTTTAACAATGTTTGCGAAGGATTTACTTATTTCAGAGGATTTGCTTATTTATTCCTGCCCTCCTCTTCGCAAAAAGCATCACATACTCGTGTCTACGTGGAAAACGGTGACATTAAGAAGCGAATATTGTAACTTTTAATCGGCAGCTTAGGGGTTAATTATAAACCGTACAAAAAAATCATCAAGATAAGTATTAATACAAGCTCGTGGGGTCACTAGAAATTATCAAACTTGTTCTTATCTAAGTATTGTCAAACTAATTATAAAATACATTGTATAGTACTGACGCATTTATAAGTGTATTTTATCAGTGTAAATGTGTGTTTTATTTTTTATTGTGTGTGAATGTATTTTGTTTTATTACTTTCAGTACAAATTAATAATTTTTTAAAAAATAATATTTTGTTTCCAACTTTTTTATTTATTCGCACTCCCTTGTAGAGTTATCACTGCCCTCTAGGGGGGAGGGCGCCGCACAATTTGGGAAACGCTGTTTTAAAGTGTCCTTTTTTTTAAAAAAAAAATTAAATATTAATTTGAATATATATATTTTCGACGTACTTTAAATTCTTTGATAAGAGTCTAAAAGTTTGATCAACGTTCATCGAATTAAGTTAAATTCTAAACTTAGTTAATTTGAATGCTGCGATACTAATTTATTTTTTTACGATTTACTTGAGAAACGTGAAGCTATTAAATTAAAAAGATTAATAAAAAACTATTAAAATATATACTTATAAATTTTCTAGCTAAAATTAGGCAGACTATAAAAGCAATTTTACAATTATCAAACGTTGTAATTTACCTTTTACTCAAAAGTAACTCCTCTGTTCTTCTTTGCGCACGCTGTGTTGTGTGTGTGTGTGTGAGAGAGAGAGAGAGAGATTGCTAATATATATATATATATATATATCCTAGTTAGAAATGCATATCTCATTAAAGTATTAAAACGTATATTTTGATTGATTTAATAATAAGTTCCCGCTATATATATATATATATATATATATATAAAAGGCCTTGACATTTCGCAATTTATGACAAACAAAAATATCTTAATAACTTAAGGTGAAGCATCACCAACAACTGAATGGCTAAAACATTTTTCTCTGAAACTAACAATATTTAAAAATAAGTAATAGTTCCCTTCTCTTGAACATGTGATCACATTTCTTCCCTTACTTTCCCCCTGTTTTACTTTCTATTCAAAATGTAGAAAAGGGATGAGTCTGTCACTTGCTTTCCTGGAACGTGAGAGCAGAAGATGCTCAATTTTCTCATCTGATATTAAAATTACTTAAATGAACGAGCATTTGATTTTCAAACAGAATTTTCAGTAGACATTCCAAGAAAAGAGGCTGGTATTGTCAAATAGGGAAGGCATCATGCTACTCCATGATAATGGCAGGTCACATGTTACTTTGAGTACTCGTCAGGGAAATTCGGTTGCATCCACTATACTCCCTGAACGCACCCTCCAATTACTACTGCAGATAAACTATCTAATACTGCATATATAGCCTCTTACACTGCAGATAAACTGTCTAAGAATGGCACTGCTATCTCTATGCTCTCTCTCTTTGACCTGTTTCGAATTAAACTAAACAAGAAAGGCCAATATCTATATTACTTGGAAGCAACCACCAACGCGCATAAAGATATCCTAGTAAATCCCAGCACTTCTATAAAATCTGACAAGCATAGAGAAGATCAAACTGATTTTGCACGTTTAATTTCCGATCCTTTAAGGTCCGTTTGATTCTCATGTGGTTTTAAATGAAACTTGTATACGACAATGTTAAATTGGTTGTTAATCAAAATCTGTTATATGCACATATTTGAAATTTTTCATACATTTAAAGTGTACATTTCCCAATATACTGAATTTTTTATGAAGTTTTTCATAGTTTATAAAATATTTCATCAAACATAGTGAAATGGAACCCATTTTTTACATGAAAAAATTTTGAGTTTTTTTTTAAGGAAACGCTAATTTCAGTATATATTAGCCATTATTGTAAATATATCATACATAAATTACATACTTGTGAGCAGTAGTTTCTCAGAAAAGGTACATCGAACGTCAAAAGTTACATTTTGAGAAAAATTGATCTTAATGTATACAGTGAGACTTCTTAGCGGCTGGGAAATAAAGAAAAATAAAAGGCTCAATTTATACAACAAAAGATACATGTTTTGGTTTATATCAGACGTTCAATTTTTAAGCAAAAACGAAATACTTTGTTTATATTTTTCTTCATTAACCCTCTAACTGGATACCTTCCTCCTGAAAAGTTATTCCGAAAGAGTTTAACTCTTATTTTACGATTCCCTTCAAAAATGCAACAGACTTTTTTCCTTTCCCCCTTTTAGAACTTGGGAGGTTGAACGGGGACAATTTTACGACCCAGTCGGTCCTTTTGCAAAGAAAGAACCAAGAGATCAATCGTTTACAGCTAGCTAAAGTTGCCTTGGGCAATCTTCTTTGAAAGCGTAGTGGAATTCGGTGTTTCTTTCTCCTATATGTTCAGTCACAGTAAAATTAAAAAATGAAAGGTAAAAAAAAAGAGGAAAAAATGAAATAAAATAGTATGTTAGAAGTTGAAAAAAAATTATATTTTCTTCAAAGAAAATTTATTTTTCTGTCATTTTTTAAAATTTAATATATTTTAAAATATATATATATATATATATATATATATATATATATATATATATATATATATATATTTGGTATTGCGATTTGAACCAGAAAAAAGCATCCTGTATTCCTTTTAGAATATGAGAGTAAGAAAACGCGCTCACTTTCCTGTTTTTTAAAAAAGTAATGAGGTAAAAAGAGCAAAGGCCTTATATCATTTTTAAACAATAACACAATAAATATTACATACGATGATTATATTTATGAAATAAAACCGATCTTTCTTTGTTCAGTTATATTTTTAATTTAAAATAGCATAAAAAAAGGATTTCAATACTTTTAATTTATTTTAATTAAAATCATATAAAAGATATTTTTATGTTAACTGAATATTTTTCGGAAAAAATTTAAATTTTCCTTCCTAGTGTTCTCTTTTTCGAACTTCTTGTATTAAATAAAAATTCCTTTTCTACATCGGCATTTGTGATGGAAATAACACACATTCAGTCAATAATTTTTAATTTTAATGTGGTATATACTTCTTCAAATGCGCATGACAGTACTTCTAACCATTTTCTACTCAAGTTAAATTTCTTATGTTTCTGTTTCATTTATTACAAGGAAAAATGTCACACATCGATAACTACATTTTCACACATTTCAGTCATTACAAATTCTATTGTGAGAAAAGTTCTCCCTAATTAATTTTGTATCTCAAAAAACGGTACACTTAAAACAATTTTGTACAGTGAAGTTAACCGACAGTTCCACAATGTATTCAAATTTTAAAAACAAATTTAACACTTGGAAATGTATCCTGTATTAAATTTAACAGTATACACAAATATTTCCTGCTGTAGGGCAGATATAGTATGAGATGTGGTGTGCGGTTGTGAAAGAATGTTTTCGTACGTGTAGACTATTTTTGAAAATTTAAATATCACTGAAGCTGATCATATAACTGCAAATGAGCCTTATTTTAGTGTGTGCTGGTATCAAAGTAAAACACTTTACAATATTAAACAACCTATGGGTTTATACTCGAAATCAAACTATTCGTAAAATAACTTACAACTTCTATTCAAATTGTAAAGAAACTGAAATATAAGTATATCTTACTGCAGTCAAAAATATTCATAATATGTACATATCCTATTCCTCCACTTATTTCAGTACATTTTAAAAACTGTAGCTGAATGCAATTTTTTATATTTATAAACGAGGCATAAAAGCTCACACAGTCGTAAAAATGTCTTTATCATTTTTAAATACACTACTATAAAACGTATATGGATTGTAAGATCAGTCTTAAAATCCTAAAAGCTTTTAGAGGAGCTAAAAACTTGTAATTTTGGATTGATAAAATGTTTAATATAATACACAAATATACATAATATTAAGCAAATACATTTGAAAAATCAAACTTCCTTCTGAAATAAACGTAATTGAAAGAAAAATGTTTAATTGCAAATGAGTGGAAATACATGTTTATCCAAGGGGTATCCCCAAAGTGAGGTAATCCTCAAACTTAAGACTCAAACTCAGAAGCACAACAATCCATGAGGACCAGGAACTACTGTGCCCATCATAATACACGTGACCATTGGACGCTGAGGTGCATGAACATATGTCCCGATTTGGTGGTCTGTCTGAAGAGAGACCTTCAGTGTTTAAGACCCGAAGCAAGCTTGGTACTCATTTATCGACCCAATGTAGCGGGGATGAAAGGCAGACTTCGACCTTGGACAGCCCGTTAATAGAACCCCAGACCTGTGGTGTGGAAGCACTATACACTACCACTCAATCCTTTTCGGTGAAAAATAAAATTTAATGTTAGAATCTTATATAAATCCCTAATGAATGAGGGAGTCCAAACTTTTTTTCTTCATGTAAACTGTTTAGACGGAAATGGTTAATTATGAACATTTCACAAGTTGCATAAATTAAAATTAACCTTTATAGTTTACATAAATTTTTAAGGGTACAAAATGTGTATTTCGGCTGCACGAATTAATTTTAAAAGGAATACGGTTACGAAAAATTAGTACAAATCTATCTAAAGTAGGGTTGGTTACCTTAGATATTGTCAAACACAACAATGTATTGGAAGCCAATTCCACAATTCGTTGTTATAAAAATGTATGGGAAATTACAAGATTTATTTTTGCATTTGTAATTTATATATATATAATTTTTCCCGGGAGCTTTAAAAGCTAGAGCGGCATCCATCAAAACCGCGGTTCTCTCTCTGTTTTTCCAGATCGCCCCTGACTAAGCCGGCTCTGCCATAGTAAGTGAAAATGCTGGATTTTGTTTGTCAAGATCATTTTATAGCAGACTACATTTTTCATGTATTTTAAAAGGTCCTTTTATATTTTCTACATCAATATCTTAATGTCTGAATTTAAAATTACATAAAATTCTTGACATTCGCATCAATGACCATGATAATTTTTATTAGTATATGAATGTGTCATCAAACGATTACATGAATAATATTAACATATTATTTTAACCATTTAATTAATATTAAGTATAACATAACGCACACAAATTTTCTAAACTTTAAAATAAATATTTCGAAAACTACTTCAGATATACTCAAAATTTTTTATTCCTACGCTTTAGCTTCTGAGTTTTGCTTCTATGTAAGAATTTATTGTAATTGTATATTCATCAACTTTTTTAGTATATTTTTTGCTCTTAGCATGCGGTTTTCAACTGAATTGTATGAAATCGAAATATATTAAAAGATACCAAAGAAGCTATATAATAAAATTTGAAATTTTTATTATACTCACACAATTGCTAAAATTTATGGTTAATAATTTTTAATTGCGCAATGCATTTTGTTTTCGAAATTTCAAATGGAATTTCTAACATAAAATTTCTAGCTTTATAAAGTCGAGATTTCAAAAAATATCCAGATTTTAATTACTTATTCAGTTAGCCTTTAAAAAAGATAAATGTTGAGGTATTTTGTATAAATAGAGATTTTTGAACAATATATAATTCGAATGTTTTTCAATAGCTCGAATTTAAAATTGATTTTTATGTTTATTTATATGCATAAATGTCTACTGTAAATGTTTCCGTATATTTTTGATTACCATTTATTCAAACATTGAAGTTATAAAAAAATGTGTGAAAACCTTTATTCATGTTGTCTTTGATGTAAACTGAAGTTCAAGCACTTAAAATTCAAATATAATTCGGTGTATTTTAACAATATATAACCAGGCACTGTACTTAAACTTCCCTGAACACTTGGGCTTTGAAATCTAAAAAAAAAAAAAAAAAAAAAAAAAAAAACTAATAAATCTTAATTAGTTTTTTTTTTTCGTTATTATTTTTATCAAAGTGTAAGAAAATGTTTCAAATGATTTGATGAAGTTTAAATTTATTCATTTTTAGTGGTTGGAAAATTGAAAAGGTTTCAAATTTTAAAGAGTTTGGTGTTTTATTAATTTTTTCGGTATCTTATAATAAAATAATCATGTTTCAAAAACTGAAAGCATTGATTACGATAAGAAAAAATGAAGTTAAAGAATGTACTTCAAAAAAAAGATATAATTTGTCTAACTATATAAAATAGCAGATTGTCCTTACACGCCCCAACTTGTTACAGTTTCAAATTAATATGAAAACAAAACGGAATTGTAACATATTTTACTTATGCGTTGGGACTTTTGGAAACTTTTAAAATACGAGGTAACAAGTAAACACTTCCTGAGGTCTAAAGAAATTTCTCCCCGATTTTTTACATTGCCCCAGGGTCAAAACACGGGGTTCCCTGCGAGCCATAAAACTTCTGCTGTGTTGCTTCCTCCGTCCCTCATTATCTTTCTAGATGTTAAACCTTAAAAGGGGGAAAGGATTTCAGAAAAGAGCGGCTAATCCGATTTTGAAAACGTTACTTGAAGGCAGAAAAATCCGTGCAGTCCATTTTCGAAGCATCTTTACACTGACGGAATTTTCCGTGCTATCCGGTTAGAGGGTTAAAATGGGTGAGGCCCAATCTCAACGTTTATTAAAAAGTAGATTTTAAAGCCATATATATATTAACTTAGAGGTTAACGTAAGGTACTTTTAACAAGGTTAAAGTCTAGAGAATTTGAAAATGTAAAAATCTCAAATTGTCAAAAAAAAGAAAGATTTTAGCTTTCCAACACTTCTTAAAAAGTTCGCGGTTTGAACAAAGTACAATACGTGTTATGACCCACCTCACCATCGGTTCAGTTGCGTTGCTCTAATGCAAGACTCACTGTTCAAGATATCCGATGTAGTTCTGGGGGTTCTGTAGGTGAACAGATTTATGGATCTAATCTGATTAGGACTAAGGAGATAAAAGAGATTTCTATGAAATCATTCAATTAATTTCATTTCAGTGCCAGATACACTGATGTGCAAAAATTAAGGACGAAGTCGAAAAATTAGCATATCAGCTGAACGAAGAGGCAGAGCGGACAGAAAGACCAATCAGGAGATTAAGTAAGGTGATGTACGGTAGCACATGCGCAGATATGCAGGTAGACGTAATGGGGGAGTGTCTGAGTAGTATAAAGCATGTTGTCGGTGTAAGATCAGTATTTCTGGCAAAGAGATTGCACGCCGTATAGCAGTTAAAATCACACCGAGTTGCTGCCTCAGCGAGAAATGGCTAATAATCAATCTGTTAGACGACATCTGGATGCTTTTACCCAAGGTCGAATCGTTGGGATGTTGGAGGAAGGCCGCAGGGTGACAAGTGTGGCTGCAGAGTTCCGATTTGCTCACAGCATCGTTTTACGACTTTGGAGACAATTTCAAACTACAGGAACAGCTATCCGGGGGTTCAGTAGTGGTCGTCCACGTGGAACCACACCCGGTGGTGGTCTGTTTTCACGGTGGTGGCATGTTTGCACGACGTCCTGTACGGTGCGTACCTTTAACGCCTGCCCATTGGAGAAGGCGTTCTCTGTGGTGCCGGCAACACCGGAATTGGAGAGACAATGAATGGGAACGAGTACTCTTTACAGATGAGAGCAGATTCAGTTTGAGTAGCGAATCTCATCGCATACTCATCTGGAGAGAACGGGGAAGCCGCAATCATCCCTCTAACATCATTGAAAGGGACAGGTATGGAGGACGCGATGTTCTCGTTTGGGGAGGCATCATGCTTGGTAGTCGTACAGACCTTCACATCTTCGACGCAGATTCAGTCAACGGGACCCGTTATTGTAACGAGATTCTTCTTCCATATGTGCGTCTTTTTAGAGGCGCTATGGGTCTGCACTTCCTTTTCATGGACGACAATGCACCAGGTCATCGCACAGTAGCTGCTGAACAGCTCTTAGAGAGTGGGGATATTGAACGTATGGATTGGCCGGCATGATCTCCGGATCTGAATCCCATCGAGCATGTATGGGATTTTCTAGGCAGACCCTTGGCAGCTCGTACCTTACCACCAGTAACGATTCGGGAGCTTCGATTGGCGCTGCAAGACGAATGGGCAGCAATACCTCAACAACTCATTGACACCCTCATTCTCAGCAAGGGCAGACGCTGTGAAACCTGCCTAGCAGTCAGGGGAGATCATGTCCCCTACTAAAGACCGGATGTTTCTTGCTGGACACCCATCACAGGGATGTTTTGGCCTTCAGTTGCATTCCGCTCCATGCTACTTTTTCAATCAAGCTTCTTTTTATCCCTCTGATTTCTCTTTTAGTAAGTGTTGCTTACATTACACATGTCCTTACGTATTGGGGATCTTACGGTATTGAATGTGTTGATTTGAAAAGCTTTTGTACAAAGTTATATTGAAAAAACCGTCTCGTCCTTAATTTTTGCACACCAGTGTATATTAAAGTGAAATAAACTAATTCATAATTTTAAAAGTTTCGTTTAATTACATGTAGTATATATATATATATATATATATATATATATATATATATAAGAAATATGTATTATATATCAAAAACAAGAAATAATAGATAAAGAACATAACAAGAAATAGCGTAATAAAAATATAAAAGCTGAACATGAAGGACAAAATTATAGAGAAATAAAAAAAACTTCAAAAAAGAAGAAACTAGCGAGTCAGAAAGCAATTTCGGACTTAGGACCGAATAAGTGGGGTTAAACTAGTTTGAAGGCGCCAACCTTCCCCCTTTGCAACTCGGTAGGAAAACCAAATAAAATAAAATAAACAAAAATTCAGAGTATGGTAAGCTCAGAAAGCATGATAAAACCAATCACTACTATTATGTAATAAACTCTCCCAAACTCTTAATGCAGAAAAATCACAAAATAATTACGTAAGAAAAGTAGAAAAATGCTAAAACAGTTACATAAGAGAAGTATCTTTCAAAAAATAATTTAACAAAATTTCTTTACTCACAAAGCTTTTACGAAGAGAGAATCAAGCAGTCTTGCCATTAATGAAAATCAATTATTCACCAAGTTAAAAAATTCGAAAATACATAAAAACATCTTTTGAGCTGACTTTTAAACCCGCCAGCAAAGACAGGTATAAAATGACGACAATCAAATATGGTAAAATTTGAATTGGTTGATTGTCAAAAATGTAAATTTGCTAGGCTCTAATTTGGTTGGTTGTCAACAATGTGTAAGATGTTTAAGATGTGTGTGGAAAAAATGTAAACTGTGATATGAGTGTTATGATATAATCTTCACAGCAAGACCACTAACATGCTGACTTTGAAATCCGATTGTTGTGTGGTGGTGGATTTGGAATTCGAAGTAGCAAGACGGTTAATGTATTTGTGATGAATATAAGATCTTAAGAAATTAAAAGGGTATTCATGATCTAAACAACATTGAAATTTTTTTTATATTATTGTATTTATCTATTTTGTGTGTAGTTAAGTTATCATTTCTAAATAAAAAATTCAAAATGATATTTCTGTAAATTGATATATGTAAATTACTGTTCCATACAGAAATTTTAATTATATGGAACTTAAACGAATCTCTTTTGTCAAAAATGTTACTGACTACATTATTGTTAATAAGATGCAAGTCTAAATCCAAGAATTCCACCATTTAAGAGTTGAAGTTAGTTTTAAGGAGCTTGAGATAATCAGGGTAGAACGTAATATTTGGTTTGTATTCACTATATTTACCAAAAATTATTATATCATCTATGTTATATATATATTATATATATATATATATATATATATATATATATATATATATATATATATAACAAAAATTCTACAGAAAAACAAAAAAAAAGATAAAATAAAGGATCAAATACAATTTTCCAATTCAAAATCTCAATTTTGAACATAATATTAAAGTTATTTAAAAAAATTATAAATTAACCAAGTGAAACCTTGAACTTAGGTCCAAAAGGTGAGTTAAAATTAGTTTTGATGGCATTAATTTTCTCGCTATGAATTATTTTTTACTAAATGTTTGGTATTAGCAACTACTTTATAGTATTTATAAAGGGTGTTTTTTTAGAGATATAGAACTTTAAATTGCAATAAAACAACGATGTATTTTTCGATTGACATGAATTTTTTTTATTCGAAAGATAATCTTGTGGTATTACATTTTAAATATGATTTCTGGCATAGGACTGTCACGGCTGGCTCGGATGTAGTCCAATCTGGACATCCAATTTTCGATGACTTTTTCCAACATTTGTGGCCGTATATCGGCAATAACACGGCGAATGTTGTCTTCAAAATGGTCAAGCGTTTGTGGCTTATTCACATAGACCAATGACTTTACATAGCCCCACAGAAAATAGTCTAGCAGTGCTAAATCACAAGATCTTGGTGGCTAATCCACAGGTCCAAAACGTGAAATTAGGCGGTCACCAAACGTGTCTTTCAATAAATCGATTGTGGCAGGAGCTGTGTGACATGTTGCGCCGTCTTGTTGGAACCACAGCTCCTGGACATCTTGATTGTTCAATTCAGGAATGAAAAAGTTTGTAATCATGGCTCTATACCGATCACCATTGACAGTAACGTTGTGGCCTTCATCGTTTTTGAAGAAGGATCCCACCAGCCCATAAAGCGCACCAAACAGCCAGTTTTTCTGGATGTAACGGTGTTTCGACATGCACTTGTGGATTAGCTTCACTCCAAATGCGGCAGTTTCGTTGGTTGACGCAGCCATTCAACCAGAAGTGCGCTTCATCACTAAACAAAATTCGCTTATGAAAATCGAGAACAACGGCAATCTCGTTTTGGGCCCATTCGACGAATCTACGCCTTGCTTGATGATCGTTTTGATGAATTGCCAAACCAAACTGAGAATAAATCACTTGACAGCTGTTAAATCGGTCGCCATCTTGGAAAGTAATGCCAACTTAAACTTCTATACCTGGAAAAAAAACTCTTTACATTATCCTTTTAGTATCTTATTATTTATAATCTTAAATAAGTATGTATAAGATCTTATTCTTCTACTATTTTCTCTTTCTTTTGACCAATTGAAATAGCAAAATATAGCAGAAGGATGGTTAGCCATAAGAGGACTTGGTACTCCGAAAATGACAGACCTATCGTTTTATTTTTAATTTTTATTTAATCTTATTATTTGCATTATTATCTTTCGATTGGTATATCACTTGTGCAAGTCGGAAAGCTAGAAGTTGAATATAACTTCACTTGGAAACAAATTAGACAGTTCGACCTCGTCCTCTTTTTAGGAGAAGAAGCGTTATGAAAAAAAAACTCTTATAAAGAGAAATAGTAACTATAAAAAAGAATGTGTAATATATAAAGCAGAATATTTCCGAGGCAATACAATAATGTAATTTTTCTCTTTTGTGAAATGAGTGCATGTAAAATTTTTGAATTAAGGCTTTTTATATATTAATAATTTCATAATTTCAGTTCTTATTCCTGATATGTTTTTCATAATACAAATGTAATTATTTCAATGTATTCGAAGAAAAAAGCTTAATTTTCTGTCTTGAAAGAAAAAGAAAATTTTTTTAAACATTTTTTCTTGAAATTTCTTGTGTAATTATGATCTACTTAAAATTGATCATTTATTAAAATGTATGGGTTGAAAAAGTACGAAAAGCAATTAAAAATTAAAGAAAAATATATAACTAATATCTTAAAGTGGTATTTTAAGTTTATTTAAGCTTATTATAATTATTTTTTTCAGATTTATAAACTTTAAAGTGGTTTTTCTCAATTTGTGTTTTTCAAAACTCTAGTACATTCAAAATGCTACTCCATTCACAACGATTTACCAATCTCTTAGGGATAACACAATTAGGGATAAATTTTGCTGTAAACTTAATACTTTTCTTAAAAAAATTAAAATGTAAGAGATATTGGCTTTTTCGTTGATTTTTAGCATTCATACCAACATTTAATTTTTTTCTTCTCAAAAACGAATCAAGTTATTGTAAAATCGATCCCTAAAGTTGTTTATTGCAACCATAAGAATATTACAAAAAAATAGGCAAAAAATTAATAATTACAGAAGGAGTAAAATTTTAAAATTTTCCAAGTTTTCTTCAAAAAAAATTTTTAAAATTGCGTGAATAATATGTGAAAAATTTCATCATTTAACATTTTCTTGAATAGATACATTATATAAAATGCTAAAATATAATTTTTAAATACATACAGAAAGAATCTAGTTCAAAGGGTACCAAGTCCTCTTTAAACTATGTTTAACCTTACAATCTTAGTTCCTAATTCTAAGAGTTTTGCTAGTGCCACATGCAATTTAGTATGTGACTATATATTGAAAAGAAAATTTAGTACTTACGAATTATCGCAACCTTTTGGCGACCTTATATGAAATGAAGCTCATGATTGTCAATTCTGGGCAAACGACACATACGAAATAGGGGTCACCAAATTGGCGAGTTAACTTGAATGTTGACAATTATTGCCATAATACGCAAGAACTGAAAATCCTTTTCAACTATCAGTATTTTCTTTAAATTACCACGTTTTAATGATTCAGCGAATCATTGTTGTTCAAATCGATTTCAAAAATGAACAGGAGAAAAATAATTTTATGTTAAATAAAATATATATACTACATAATAACGTAATACATTTAAGTAACAAATAGTTATTTACTAATAGTAAAAGCAATTTTTATAAGTAATAGATTTTAGTAAGGATATATTAAGAATTCCTAGAATATATATATAAATGCATTTATAGAATTTGACTTTTTAATCATTGCACTAAAATCTTCCATGAAGAAACAACTTGCAAATGATACATATATATGTAGGAATAATTAAATTATTTTTAAAATTAAATTCCCTATACAGTACTTAACTTTTATTTTTCATTATATCTTCAAGTATTAAATTAATCACCCTATTATTTCTCTGAAACATATGGCTTAACCACTAAGCATTTCTGATCCCAGATCATTATATTTAATAGCCCTATATGTCAGCATTACTTTCAAGTACACTCATAAAATGAAAGGTACTTCTCACATCTGGCTTAAGTGGTAAAACACTTAGATTTCACTTTGGCGTTCTTTTTTTCTCTGCCCTTCAGCGTCAGAACTTGTACAGATTTAATCGAATGAAGATCCTTTTTTAAAAAATTAAGACTGATTCTGACTTGAAGCCTGTTATATATATATATATATTTACTACAATGTAGATTATTAAAGTACTTAATCAATGAAAAGGGGTTAATCATAAACGCATGTAACAATACACATTTTTTTAAAACAAAAAGGCATTAAACAAGTTCTTCACAAATCAATACACATGCCAAAAATAGCTATTGTTCATAAAAATACAGATTAAATAAATTAAAAGTAAACAAACTTTTTTAAAATAAGTTTTTATTTAAATACTCTAAAAAGGAAAAAAAAACTTTTATTTATTTATTTTTTGCTACCTACTTATAACGTCATTACTCAATTTATGATGTAAAAGTTTCTCGCGTGATTTAAGTACTCGTATTTATTTAGTTTTAAAATTTTAAAATTTAAAATCAGTCAGACAAAGTTATTTAATTTGCTTGTTTATCTACACCGGTAAATCTCGTGACAAGCTTTTATATCATATATTGTGCAGTGACGTTAAAAGCTGACAGCAAAAAAAGTTTTAAAAGAAAAGTTTATTTTATTCTTTTTAGAGCATTTAAATAAAAAAGCTTGTTTTTAAAAAAAGTTTTTTTATTACTTTTAATTTATTTTTACTTTTTAGTTATTGCAGATCAGGTTTCTCAGTCTATTCATCTCATTCAACGCATCATTGTTCCAAGGTCATTTGCTGATTAATTTTGAACAGGTTGGCTCAGGGGTACTCAATCTTTTTTTCGCCAGTCCACGTACATACGATAGATATTTAACTCTGGCCGCAACAAGGGGATTATGGGTGTGGGGATAGATAAACACTGTAAGACCAAGACATCATTGGACAAAGCAAAATTAATCAAAATATGAAAATTCTTTTTTTTTTTTTTTTTTTTTTTGCTTTTACTGTAACATTATATTAAAAATGAAAAATACAAAAACAATTTTCAAATCCGTAATTTTAAAAACCAATTATTTCAATCTTTCTGCAGAAGTTGAATGATACTATTCTACAAATGAAAAAAAATGGCGTGATTATCCTTAAAAATGACGTTTTTAAATGTTTTTATTCAAAATTTGAGTATTTTTTAAATGTTTTCTACATTTTATTTTTTCAATGACTGATTAGAAAAGAGTAAGCCTTAACTTTCTTAGTGCTTAATGTTGATTCACTAACACGGAAAAAAAATCATACGGAACGATTTAGAAGTCATTTTCATGAAAACGCATCGATTTTGACTAACTTAAAAAAAAACGGTAAAAATTAGAAAACATCATTATTTTTTAAAAAGAGCTATACCGTATCGTGGCGAAACAAATGATCTTTCCAGTTATGTAATCGGGTTTTTTTTTGTCTCAGTCTGATAGAAATAATAAGATGGCATTTTAAAAAAGGTCGAAACATCGGAAATTCTTTAAGCTCATTCCGATAAGCTGATCAGCAGAATAAAAAGCTAAAAAGGATAAAAGCTTTTTAATTAATAAATATTTAACTAATTGCGATTTCGGAATTTAAATGGTCAAAACATGCATTATCATCATCCAAACTAAACGTGTCGACAAAATGTCAGCTCAATCGGTTGAAGACATCAGCTTCAAAATTGAGTCGCAAGATTTCACCCGAACATATTATATTTTAACTAATTGTGATATCGGAGTATAAATGGTCAAAACATGTATTGCCATCCAATAAAAAAATGTGGAAATTTTTTAATCCTAATCGGTATTAGACATCAGCTTCAAAATTAAGTTGAAGTATTTCACCCGAGAAAATTACATTGGAAGTTAAATAAAAACTCGTAAAAATAAGAACTCTTTTCTTAGCATTTTTTTAAGATCATCGAACTACGAAATTAAATCAAGGAAGTGTTTTTGTTTCTCAAAAAGAAGTACCTCTATATAAACTGAAAATTTGGAGCTGTTATATTGCAGCATAACAGTTTTTTATCATCCCAGTTGAGTAAGGCATTTTTGAAGGTTTCTATGTAGCAAACACTTGAGACATGAATTCCAACAGTGAAGAATTATTTCCGAAATAAAATGGAAGTAGCATCAAAAACAGAAGGGAATGTTCACATAAATAAATAAACAATGCTCAGCGTAGTAAAAATATTTGCTTTTAAAAGAATTGCACGTTTATCTTGAGCTCGCAGCTACTACAATTATTCGGGAGAAATGTATTTCCGGTGTATTTTGTCTATTTTCAAAGAACATTTTTTCCTATATTTCGGAGAATTTTTCTATAGTTTACATTTCTTATACGTAAAACAAAGTTTCATTATAAAGCTAGAAAAGTCTCTTTAAATTTCGATGTCAATTACTTATAGAACAATTTACTGCAAAAACAATACATTGTGAGGCATTCACTTTCCTCCCTCTAATAAATTTACATTTTTATTCTGAAAAACCTATCAATCTTCATCACTTATCGTGCTTTCATTCCGCATTCCCTTATATCAACCGATCATATTGTTTATTGACAATACAGATTATTATAAATTTCGACTTTATTTTAAATGTGTTTTGCTATTTAGTCCTTTTAATGAGACAAATACATTTCAAGACAAAAAAAAGAGTTAAACCTGAAGTATCTAACAGGATGCAATGGCATATACAAGACTGGTAAATTATGTATGGGAGAGTAAGTAATTTTAAAACTAAGTCTGATATGTGGAACATTTATTGAGAAAATGAAGGATATGACATCGTATATGACTAGTCGTATTCCTTGTACAATATGCCAGGAGCTTTAACAGTAAGTTTTACAGTTCTTTGTCAAGCCCTGGGACACCCCACCCTACTTGAATCTTTGCATGAATTATGTCATACTGGTGAAGGAAGGCTTTTCATACCTAGGTATTACAGATAGCTCTGGGGAACATGAAAGCTGCTATTATTTATCAACATGTTGTATACAGATTTTAGAAATGTCAGCAAGACACAGTTGAACATTGCCTTTCTGGAAAAGCTCTTGAAATTGGTTTTCAGGAATGGGACCACAACTATATTCAATATCTTTGGAACATAATATTGTCCTGTCGAAGAACACGTGTACCAAAGACCAAAGAGGGTTTAGCATCATACACATTTGCTTCCCATACCATGATATTAAGTCCTCTGGTCGTGTGAATTTACAAAAGGAAACGTGGATCTTAGCGCTAACCTTATTATCCTCACGCAATGATTAATGCATCGTCTCCATAGAGACAAAAGTGAAATTCATAGAGAAAGACCTATTCATATAATTGGATACCCCCAAACCATCTGGCATGAAATCATTCCAATATTTTATAATGCTGTTAAAGGAATTCATCACATCAGTTTTCCTGAGTTAATTCCCATGTAGAGTAACTGCTAACAAATGGTGTGACGAGGGAATGGGAATAAGAATATACTTCGTGAATGATTGAAATATGTTCCTATTGCTTGCTAGATATCTGTAATAGTGGCTGTTGAATCAGTACAAGAATGTTTTATAACTTGTCGATGCTCTTTCGGCTGAGTTTATCTGAGTCTTTATAAGTTTTATTGACTCTAAGTTGTGACTTATTGTGTCCACAGCCAACAGTCTGCTACAATAACAACATCTCAATAAAAACGTTGCACAATACAACAGTTAGACTATTATCCTCTTTGAGTACATCCGTAAAAACCTTCCCAGATGTTTATTTTCTTGTATACCTTTCACTGAGGCTTAATCCTATGAGGAACTTTGTAACCAATACAACAGCGTATGTCGAAATAAATTTGCTGCTCCGTTAAATATCGTATTTTATGACCCGATATACACTGCGTTCGAAATTTTCCATGTATGTGTTGCAAGTTGAGATGAAACTGAAATTTTCAGTTGCATCTGCTAAGGAGATATGTACCATTCCCTTAGACTTAAATGATGTGGTTCGATTTCATAGAGATGCAGTTTTTTCTCTTAGAGTATAAACTACAAACAACTGTATTTTATTGATAATTATTTAGTTGTATTTCTTCAGTGTCCAAAAGAAATATATATTCGAAAGAACAAGGAATCAATCAATAAATCAATCTCAAATGAATCAATAACAAACTTAAATACTTAAGTCAATAAAAAGTGGCGGGAAGATTTTTTTCTTTTACAAAGAATGTAAGAAAATAGTATATGTTTCTTTTTTGCATCAATTTGAGGGAAAATGGCTCTAAATTATTTTTGAGCTGTCATCAAGAACACAATATTTTTTATTGTTATGATTTCCTTGTAATTCATACTGATATCGACCTTTCTGTAGAAACAAATGATGATAGATATTTTTCATAATTAGATGAATAGAACATTATTTTGACTTTCTTTGTATTATAAGTAGTCGATTTATTATTATTATTGGTAATGTAATACAAAGAATATATATTTCTAGAAAATGTGATTTCTTTCAAAGTTTATTTTTTAAATTAAAAACATAACATTAAATACTTTTTGTCCTATGGGTTACTTTCTAGGAGCTCATTAATCATTTTTCTTTCGATATTACTGGAAAGATGATATAAATGCATACTAGCTAAAAAAGATATTTTTGATGACTTTTTATCTGTTTATTTAAGGAAATTCACCCATGTAATAATTTCAAAAAATCAAAACAAAATCATGAATTACTTACTTAACACATATAGAATAAGGCGGTAAAGTGATTTTTTTTAAAATTCCAAGTTGTTATAAAGAAGCAAGTGTTAGAAGAGAAAGCTGTTCGTTGCGCTAAGTTAAAATTTTCATTCTTTTAATCAAACTTGAAACTTTAACTGCGTTTTTCTAAAACTGTGTTTTTCAAACTTTCATCCCTTATATCTCAAGAACGGTTTGACCGAATGACTTCATATTTATAGGGTAGACTTAGCAAATATATGCGCATCAGATGAACTATGATCATTTCAAAATTAAAAATATTTCTATTTTTTGTAACAAAAACATAAAAAACCCATTGAAAGTCGACACATTTTTTCAGAAGTCAACCAAAATCCCAATATTTAATATTTTCAATTGAGTGTAGTTCGTTTGGTGCCTTTAATCTTTTTAATTAAAGCACCATTAATTTTTTTAATTTAAAATAAGCAAATCAGAGAGAATAGTGAAGGAAGCCATCGTCCATTTTTTCGAGGCGGGCGTGTTCAGAGTGGCTGTATTTCATGTTCTATTGTATATTTCGGGCTAAACATTTACATGTATACCCTTCAAACACATACAAATAAATGATAAAAAAGCTTAAAGCACTATGTATTTTTACTGATCTTTAAAAAAAAATTACCTAAGGTATGCTTAAAAAACAGAATACATTTTATTGTAGTCTAAAAAAATGATACATACATTATGCCCGTACCCAGTATATATATATATATAATTCAACTTAAATCTTAAAATTTCTCTTCAGGGATTTTAATTCATAATGTCTTGAGTCCGCCAAGAGCTCCCAAGAATTGTTAATTTCTGTTTTACCCGCTTAACGGGCATGAACCACGATTTCATCTAACAAAACACTAAAAGGTTAGCATTTCTAAATCAGAAAATTATAAGCTTGCATCACTTGCGTATCATTAAAAAAACTCATCAAAGAAGCATGTACTTGAAATCCTAAGATTTTAACCCTTTATCTATAGACGTCACTTATAAGTAGCACTCATTTTAAAATTACATTGAATAACCATTTTTACGAATACTCAGACGATACTTGTCAGGAATATTCTTTTAAGTTCACTCTTCCAAGATATATGACAGTACTGATGAGTATTTTAGTGAGGAAGGCTTTGTTCTGAAAAAGTAGATAATATCAAAAGATAAGTGTTTAATTTTTTGTATGTTAATGAAGACCTCAGAAAACGATTTTATTATTTATTTTAAGTAAACAGTGTATATAATTAATTTTACAGTTAAATATCTTTAATTAATTAATTAACTCTAACTTACTAAACTTCCTAAAATTATGTATTTTTATGTATATATCTTAGTTTTCAGTGAAGTGATTAAAAAATATTGCATGAAAAAAACTGCAGCAAATCATAATGAGGTAGATAAAGAGTTAAAATCTTCAGGTTGCCAATAACTGTAAATATACAATTTTAACCTTTGTATTGTCTGCGTGCGTGTTTGATGTTCTTGCTGTCCTTTTGTGTTTGTGATTGTCAATAAGACTGATTCTAAAACGGCAATATATTTAATCATCAACCATTAATCGATTCAAATACTCTATCAATGAAAGTAACTGATTCTATCCCAAAATTCCACAAGTCAAAAATGAAGTCAAGCCAAATTGTTATGTACATATATGTACAAATTTGGGACATCATGAGGAATTGTTATCACATAAGAAAGCATAAGCGAAACATCAACCAAGCATGACAAATAGTGATAAAAGCAAAGAAAATACAATAGAAAATGATATAAAACTTTATTAGGCAACACAGCACAGATTGTGTACGAAGTATTACGTAGAATTTTCCCAGACGTTGTTCGTCTTAATATCCTGTATTCTCACTGCAGTTGATCTATGAACTTCCAAGTTTTAATAAACCCGAGTGAAAATTTGATGATCTGATTTGCGCCTTGTTGGATATGTTTCTCAATGCAACCAAGAAGTTGCATGAAAAAGCAGAAACATCATTAAAGAAACATAAATATAAATATCAACAACTGCTTCCCATAAATGTTTATTTTATATATTCTATCAATTTTACTTCTTCCATCAACTTTCCCTACAAAATTCATATAAATAGCAATGAACTGAAATGAGTTCATCTTCCAGCCTTTCGATGTAAATTTTCTCAAAAAGTAATTCAGTGGAAAAAGAATGCAGTAGAAGGAGGAGAAAGTTATAATGAGTTGGATATCGTGTAGGGGATAATGTTATTCAGTTAGTTTTCGCTGATATTAATAAATAGTCTAGATATATGTTAAAATTTGCTATTATTGCAGCTCCCATCTAATTTGCATTGTTTATGTATAATACATATTATTGCTTTCAAGTAAAAGCTTTTTTTTGATTTTAACATATCTCCTCTCGGTTGCTGGATATTTGTTGGGAGTGATTTCGTGAAAGGGGACGGACGTGTGTAACAGGATGTGACGTAAGCGCGCGCTACTTGATATGAACAATGAGAGTGCGTGCCTGTGACTTTTCACTACCTTTGCATAGGGGTCCAACTCTGGTAGCCATCAAGCACTTGACTCTAAATCCGTTATTCACTATATTAGGGTACATAAGTGCGGTAGAATACTTATTTGAAAATGAACAAACAGTGATTTCGGTGGTCGTATACATTTCTTCGAATCAAACGGTTAAAAAAAATAAAGATTTCCTGCATTTTGTACTTTTACCATATAACGAAGGTGGTTCTGCTCTTTTAAAAAAATTATCATTCACCTTCCCTGATTTTGAGTGGTGATTTTAACTTTAACTTCAGTTTACCAAAAGCTGAGCCGCTCATAGCTTTTATGAATGATGAACTCATGCTCGAAATAAACACAAATTAGAATGGTTCGACAGCTAACAGTGGCACTGTTATTGACGCTGTTTTTTCAACGGTTTTTAAATACTTTGAAATTATAAGTATATGTGTCATATTTAAGTTATCATAAACCTATTGTCTCCGTTCTTCCCCAAATTGAACAACAATAATTACTTTTGATAAAATATTGCCTTTTTTTACTCCTTTTGTTAATTAAATACAATTTTCATTAAAGATTTAACAATTCGATAGAAAATTATTTTTCCAATCATACCTGATTCATATTTTTTTCAGGAAAAAATTTAATATTGCGTATTTACCACGATAACATGTGAGATGTTATACTTCATATGCGACTACTGTAAAACCAGTTTCTTTTTTATTTTTTAAAGGTAAGATTTATTAGTGTCTTTACAAAAAAAATAAAAATGTACTTAGAGTTTGATTTCTTGTAAATTCTTGTCCGAACCTAGTCACTTTATAAATTATTCATTCCAAAAAGACTCAACACCATAACACCTTTTACAATCATGGAGTCCATCACTAGTATTCCTCTGCGTAATTCCTTATGACTATATCGCATCAGATGAACGTTCACAATTCTAACATAAAAATGCACATTCAGAAAGTAGAACTGCGTAAAATCTCATTAATTGTACATACAATAAGGCATTGAAAATTGAAAAAAATTCAGTTTTACCAGTTTAAAATTGATTTTGTAATCAGCGATACCATTTGATATCATTAGCTTATGTACGAGTATTACACAGTTAGCTCTGGCCAATTGTCTAGTAGTCATGGTCAGGAAATTGTGGCCGTTCTACCTTACGTTTAAGCCCTGAAGAATGTAAGTGTAGAGTTGGTGGTACTCGTTAAGACTGTCAAGGCTCAAAGCCTTCCCCTCGGCATGGTGAGGTAGATTAAAGACATTGATACTGATTTAGTTGTTGACTTCGTCATTTGACTTAAGTCCAAAATCCCATGGTTTGTCATTGCGGGGGATCGTTTTGTAGTTCTAAACCTTTTTCGGGTGGGTTCTGTTCCCTTGGACATTCCGTCAATAGTTGTATTGCTTTTTTGTGCACTCACTCACTATACAACAATATAACTGATTATATGAAGATAGTAGCCACAACACACTAGTGCACTCGCTCAACATAAAGTTAACTATGAATAATTGCTTGATTTTCTGAATTAGTGAAAGTTTATGGCAATCAATACTTCAAATGTTCCTTAAATTTTTTAATTAGTTATTTTTTTAAAAAAACGCACAAATTAACTTTGGCCAGATACAGATTAATTCAAAAATAATGTGACCAATTTCATAGCATTATAATTTTTATTGGATTAAAATATTTACATGCAATTTTCAATGTGATTTCCTTTAGCATTGCCCATTCTTTGTAATCCTTTAGGCCAAGCCAAAAAAGCTTTTTCTACCAAGTTTGGGGGTATTTTTAAAACTTTCTCTTGTGTGTGTGTGTAGATTGGTTTTTAAAGCCCTTGAAGTGTTCTTACCTTAAATGTATTTAATTATTTTTTAAGTATCCCGATAAAAAATAATCGACAAGACCACAGTCAGGAAAAGATGATAACCATTTTTCAGGTGAAAAAAACTTACATATATGTGTTTTTTTATCTTTCAGTCATTTTATTGTTGATTTTGCAGTATAACTCGGTGCAAAATCTTGATGAAAAATAAAGCTTCCTTGAGGATAAAGACGTATACTTTCTTTGATCATGTGCTTCCTATCTTAATTCTGATAATAGTTAACATAGTGTTAGCCTTTATTTCAACAAAAAATAGTTTTGTTAATCCTTGAGAAATCCCGAGCCATATCATAACACCTGACGATCAACTTGTCTTTTGTAAAACAGTTGCGTATTTGCGACGCTTTTCGCGTGAAATACATTATTTCTCCGTTTTGCCAGATCTGTGTGACAGATGAAACAGTTCTTCATTAGAAGTTATACATGTTTTGTGTCTACAATTGCGCATCATTAAATACAGAAGGAAGGGACGTTCTCTTCGTGTTTCTACGTCTTTGCAGACAATTGATGACAGACTGTTTTATTAACATTTTTATAACCAATGTTTTTTATAAGACGACAAACGGTCAATTTACGATAACTGTAGATTCTCTTTGCTAAAGTTATTTTATGTAGAGGATTTTCTACAGCACACAATGTCTTTTTTTAAATTCTTTTTTTTCTTTTTCACATGGACATTTTTTCCCTAGAGCACTTGATTACCAGCAAAATTTCATTTCTTTTCGATATTCAGATACTAATTCATTAGAAAAATGTCTCTTCTGATTTTTAAATGCTTTATTTATAATATAATTTGAATTAACATCCTTCTAAAGAGTTAATATTTTGTTTCGGGTTTGAGGACGTAAGTTTGAAGCCATAATTTACTCCCAATAATAAAAATAATTAGATTGGTAATTTAAATTATTCATTTTTAAATTTAACGTAATAAAACGATTATATTTTTATAAATAATTATATGCTTTTAAAATTGATAATCTCATTATGAATTAACAACCTGTACTAATAACATTTTGTCATTTTTGGAATCTATATATATAAAGGAGAAAAGCGACTGACTCACTGACTCATTGACTAATTACGATATCTCCGAAAATATTAAACCTACAGATTTGAAATTGGGTATGCACCTTCATGCAGTAGACGTCAGCTAAGAACGGATTTTGCAAAGATCGAACCTCAAGGGGCGTTACAGGGGCTTAAGGTGCGCTACAGAAAATTATTTCCATTATTAAACTATTCGATGTACAGTCTTGAAACTTGATGCACATATTTCTTTCATAAAGTAGAGATTCCCTACTTAATGATTTTTACGAAAATCGAACTCCAAGGGGCGTCGAGGGCGCTTAAAGGGTGTTAAGCATAGTTATTTCCATTTATAAACTATTAGACGTATAGTCTTGAAATTTGGTAAGCGAATTCCTTTCATACAGTAGAGATCCGGTACAAAATGGGTTTGGAAAAAATCGACCCCCAAGGGGCGTTGTGGAAAAATAAGTGGCGTTAAAGGCAATTATCTCCTTTTTTAAACTATTAGACGTAAAACCTTGAAATTGAGTAAGCTTATTCCAGTCATTAAGTAGAGATCCGCTATAAGATGAGTTTTGTGAAAATCGCTTCCTAAGTGGCGTTGAGGAGAATTAAGGGGCATTATAGGTAATTATCTCCTTTTTTAAACTGTTAGACGTAAAATCTTGAAATTGAGTAAGAAGATTCCATTCATTGAGAAGAGATCCGCTATAAGATGGCTTTCGTGAAAATTGCTTCCTAAGTGGCGTTGCAGGGCTTAAGGGGCGTTAAAGATAATTATTTCCATCTTTTTAACTATTAGATGTACAGTCTTAAAATTTGGCAAGAGGATTCCTTCCATAGGTGTAGAGATCCACTAAGAATAGTTTTGGGGAAAAGTGATCCCCATAGGTCACTGAGGGGGATTAAGGGGCGAAATAGATAAATATTTCCGCCTTTCAACTTATAGACCCACCTGCTTGAAAATTAGAAGGTATGTTTCGTTCGTGGAATACAGTTCCTATTACAAAGAGTTTTGTTAAAACGGACCCCCAAAGCAGTGAGGTGTGAGGGATTAAGGCGTGTTATAGAAAAATTCTTGTTTTTGAATTTAACCCATTTACTTGAAATTTGTTGAGCACGTTTCTTTATTTGAATAGAGTTCCACTAAGAATGGATTTTACGGAAATCAACTCTAGGGGGAAGCGGGGAGAGTTATTGGTGCGTATTGATAGAAAAAATTCCTGTTTTCGAACTGCTAAAACAATAATAATAAAATTTGATTTGCATGCTTCTTTTGTTGAATTGGAATCCGCTAAGAATGCTGTCAACGAGATATTGATGATAAAAATACCGTTTTTGCTCTGTTAGATTTAGACTGGAAATTTAGAACGCATGTTTGTTTTATGGAGTAGAGATCCACAGAAATTTGCTTTGGTGGAAATCCACTTGATTATTAGGTTAAGTGAACGCAAAAAATCTTTCTACTTCTATTTTAGATATAAATATAAATTAGATATTATAATTTATATCCTTTTTATATCAAGAGGCGAAAGTTACAGCTAATAAATATTTTTTTTAATACAATCAAATTCTTATGCTAGATATCAATAATTCATATATATGTAAACAGTATACATTTATGGGGTCACAGGGGTGTTAAATTTCTCATGGGGTCTGAAAATATAAACAATTTTCAAACAGGTATAATTTCTTTAAATGTAAGTTAAATAATTCGAATCTTTTACACATTACTTATAAAGGAATGGGGCTTTAGAAAAGAATAAAATGTTTAAAATATAATCATATTGTTAAAATTAATAAGCATATGAAAATAAAAAACTTTTCTATATGAAATATTTATTAAGTTTTACGTCGCGCATGCTATTTTTCCAAAGAGTAGGTTTAATTACTAGCTTTAAGTTGATTTATAAAGACAAATGTATTTTTAATACTTTGTAGCTACTTTTATATAAATAGAATAATAACTTACATATTTTAATAAATAAAAAAATACATTTTTAAAAAAATATTTAAAAAATTGCAATATTTAACAAATATGTTGAAATACAAAAGATATATAGTACCAAAATTAGGTAGGGTTTAAAGAGTAAGATGCATTGTATAATTCTATAAAGTTTTATACATCAGAGGCTAATATTTTAGAAAATAGCATGCGCAAAGCAAAAAATACTTAACATTTATTATAAAATTTTCATATGCTTATGACTTTTAAAATTATTATTATATTTTAAACATTTTATACTTCTGAAGCCCCATTCTATTTTAAATAATATGTAAAAAATTCGAATCATTTAATTTAAATTTAAAAGAATTATACCCGTTTGAAAATCGTTTATATTTTCAGAGCTCTAAAGAAATTTAACACCCCTAAGACCCCTTATACAACATCGTTAAATACCCAGTGAAGCGGGAGTGTAACGGCTAGTTATATGTATTGTCAAAGGGCGACGTTTTCTTAAAACCAAGATAACAAAGCTCTATAGAATTTTTTCCCGTAATTACAATTGCAAAAAACATAACGAAAAAACCTTCAAAAATTAGTTTCTTGCAAGCACTAATGCAAACACATAATGAAAAAAAAATGGGAAGAACGCAAAAAGGTAAAATAAAGTTATTTTTGTTCTCATATCTTTAATGTAGTCAAGGAAGAAAAAAGCCCAACTTTTATGAGCTCTAAAACCACATAAGAATGTTTTATCTGATAATACATCAAAATAAGCGTAAAATATCCAAGACTCGTGGAAATAGAATTTCTTTGGAGTAACAAAGAAATATTAAATATTTATGTGGAATTTCCTTCATTCCCGAGACTCTAAATTTTCAAAACATATTAGGGAAAATAATAAATTCGAAGATTTATAGCTGATTTTTATAAAACGGAGAAGAAGATATACATCCGTTTTGGAAAGAAGAATGTATTCCAATATAAGAAATATCTCCGTTGCTCTTATACTATTTATAGATTTTCAAATACAGAAATGTAAGAAGGGAAGATCTGACGCATTTGCAAAGGAAAATAATAGAAGATACGCATGAATGATACAAACATGATATGATATGGATATTTTTAAATGATTTAGAAAAAGTAATAATAAATGAAATATTATTCATAACTGTACAGCATAAAATAAAAGTGTATTGTTGAAATTTAAATAAACAATAAAATATAAAAAAATTATATTGAAAAAGTTTGCTAAAATTCTTTGAAATTACAGTATATTTAGGCGTATTAGCACAAAATTTTGATCAAAATTTATGGGTGCACGTTATGTGGCAGATATAAAAATAATAAATTTAAAAATAAAGAAAAGTTTAGCATATATATGTACATGAATTATATTTCTACATGTACTTAAATACAGTTTATTTATAAAAATAAACTTATGAACTTTCATTACTGGATAGCATAAACAATTTGTAATATTTTTCTTTTGTTATATCTTTATGTACATCATCAAAGTCTATTTCATTTTCACCTTTTGAGCATTATTATGATCCAATATCCCAAACAGGACCAATGAATCTAAAGAATAAGGAACAATATAAAACATGCAATCGTAATAATATTCAACTCTCTCAATAAATGATGTGAGAAATTCTAATATAAGTTAATGCTATTAATTCTTACAAGAATGCATATACAATTTTTGTTCTTTTAGATTCATTTTAGTCTGTATAGAGTTCTAGTCAAAATATTAAAAAAAACCATGAAAATATAAAGAAAAAAAACATTAACACTGCAAAAAGTATTTAAACACTAATTTCTAATATTTTCCTTACGGATTATTGATTTGCGGAAAATCGATCAGATAAAAAAAGGTTTATACTTCTAATCAAGTAATAAATTTAAAATATATAAAAATAAAAATTGTATACGAAAGTTACATAAATAATGTAAAATAGGCATATAAATTTATGTAAAAAATTATCACATAAACCAATATAAAAGGAATTCACAATCACGTGTAAAATAAGTAACTAAAATCTATGTAAAAATGTAGTGCATAATATTCACATAAAAAGGAATTTAAGCTTTTTTGAGGAGTACATTCTGAAGGTATTGTAATCAAATTGGAATGTGATTCCAAAATTTCCTTCTTTTAATGTGAAGATAATCATTTTGTTAAGATAGTTAAATACAAACATTTATAAAATAGACAGTTGTAACCATGAGCTTGTCTTACAGTTCCAGATACACAATGGTTTCACAAAACTAAAGAAGAATACAAGTTTAGAGAGGGTTAAAAATTAATTTCAAGTACATTTTAAAAAAAATCTGTGAATATACAAATTTAAATCGAATCATGAATTATTTAAGAAAATGCTAGAAGAAATATTCAAGTCACATTTAATAGTAGGATATATTTACAGAAAAAACATTATTCAGAAACCAGCATTTCCAAATCCTTTCTGTGTATATGAGTCACTTCGATCAACACATTGTCGCACTACTTTCGCCAAATCCCTGCTAGCGAATTCTCGTTAACCCTATATGTATAACGCCTAATTGATTCTAGGAAACGCAATTAGGAACGTAAGGAACTTCCCAAAAGATATAAGGAAATGATAAAAGAGTGAAGAATACGTTTCATTCTCTATCTGGAAGTCTATCGAGATACTGCCTCCGGTTAGCAGTTAGAACAAATGACTTTCCCATCGATATTGGACGACCGTTTCTTCTTATATAAGGTCGATACTTGTGACCTGAGTGAAACCCATTTTCAAGCCTTACTGAACACTTAAGTGAGTACAGATAAAGAATGGTCTTTTTTAGGTGAAATGAAAAAGACGAGAACGCGCAAATAAATATCAGGAATAAGAGAAAGATATCAGTTGATGTTAGTGTAAGATTGTTTTCTACAAAACTTAATTAGGACATACAAAAACCATTTATATTTATTTTCAATAATACCTTTATAATGGACTAGCTGATATACCTGTCCTTCGCACGGGGAATTAAAAAATTAAACAATATAGGTAAAAAGATAAATAAGTTTTTTAATGAGAATTTTGCGTGAATTGCGAACTAAACAACAAAAAAAGCTGTTTGCATTTCTCAGTTGAACAAAAACCCTTGTTAAATTTTAAGTCTGTAGATCTAATATAAAAAGGATATATATATATATATATATATATATATATATATATAAATCCTTTATAAATTATTATCTATATATAAAGGATTTTTTTATTTATAACGCCTCGTAACTCTCTTGATTTTTCGATTTTTGAAAACACTTTCCTAAGCTGATCTCTTCTCAGCAAAAGTAACACATTCTATGTAATGAATGATTAAAATAGAGTGAATTATTTATATCTGCATGTGTAATACATTAATATTATTTTTTGCTGGATTTATTTTATGTTAAATTTGTAATATTCGCAAGCAAAGCTATTACTTACATTATAATGGTGATTCAATAGAAACATAACGAAACGTTGGCGATAGAGCCAAGTTGGCATCATTTTTGCTAACCATGTTGGCAACTTGGCGATTGATTGAATGGTACAATAGCTGATATGCTGTAGCACTACCTGGTGGGGGAGCTGTAACAAACAGGATAGCACAAAAATAAATATACATGCCAATTTTTATAGTGTTCGGTTGCACGGTGTTGAAGTGGTGTGATTTCATATATACAAACATCCATTTATATAAATATATAAATATATATATATATATATACATAGATATATAGATAGATAGATAAACCTAGGAATGACTGTGTTGCAGAAATAATCAGCATATTTACTCTTTTTTTGAAAACTCGTTACATTATAAAGATTAAAAATGCTACCAATCAATGTAACGAAAAAATGTTTAAAACCTTTTATTATTCATGTTTAATATTAACTATATAAACGCTAAATATAATCATTCCTGACTTTAGAACAGGCAGCATTATTATTTATTATTTATAACAGCATACTATTTATAACAGCATTATTACTTATTAAATGTTTTTAATAAAACTAGGGAGGTACCTCTGTCTGCCTAACGGCGGAACAACTCCCCCATTCTACAAATTAAACTTCTGCTAATATTTATTGCTCAAATTGTAAAACTTTAATTTACATGTATTACATAATTTAACTTATGTGTTTATTTTTTACGCAAAATTCGTTTTTGTCGCTTTCCATCACTGAATATGCATCGGCAAACAACTTCGTTGATAAGGAAGTCCTCAGACTTTGATAAACCTGCAGCTCTTGCAGGTATGTGGAAAGATAAGTATTTAGTTCCGTTGATTGTTAATAAGTCTTCATATGATACAACGCCTTTTTTCTCACGCAACGAGTCTAGCCACGCAATCGTTGCAAAATTTTTCTGTAAGAGTTTGCAGTAATGTACTACCGCAATCGTATTCGCGACATCAAACGAAACGAAGCAAATGGTTGCCAGTTCAGCGCGTAGGACACATGTGAAAGAAGGGTTGCCAATTTGGAGAGTTATCTTGAAACTTGGCATTTTTGCGATATTGCATAATAACTTTATTACAGCATCGCGAAAACCTTTTTTTAGGAGAAATATTTAATGAATATTTTAATAATTTCATGAATCGTTTTCAATAAATTTGGCAAACAAATAATCTTGATTTTTCATATATAATATAAAAAAGGAATTTCAAAATATTCTGAGTAAAAATCAATTTAAAAAAGAAATCAGTTTTGCAGATACACTTTTACTTAAGAAAGATAAGGACAAAAAAATTTAAAAGCACATACATCCATAACAAAACTTTTTATACATGTATGTATACTGTGACGTAGTTAACTGGTAGCGTGCAAATAACGTCACAGCAAAATGTAGATATCAAAGGAAAATTTATTTTCTCAACAAATTAATTATCATTAATGCAATAAGGTAAAGTCTACGCGCCAAACCGGTGCATTCAGTGTATTTCCGGGGGAGATCAATCACTTCACAGCACTACTTTGTCCGAACACTTGCCCATATTCCTAAAAAGATGTTTTGGGTAAATTATACAACGCCACCGGCATTCATTCTCTTTCCTTTCCCCAGGAAAATCCGCTTAGGACTGGAATGCAGTCTCTGCTGGTCTCTGCTCTTATCTGATGTCTAATCTCTTCAGGTCTCTTTCCCTTCTCTCCTAAAAACCTTTTTTAAACACCAGGAGTGTGTCCACAACACGCCCCTCGTCACTTATCATTGGCAGGCCCCAAACGTTGGCCCACGGTCCTCGGCCTCATTAATGTTCTATTCGTGCGGAACTCACAATCACACACTTGGGCCCATCGGGAATCTAATGGTGCCAGACTGCTCGTCCAACATCTGGCCATTTGTTCATCACGCCGCCTTCATTTCTAAAATCCATTCTCTCGCAATCTACCCAGGCGACAATGTTCTTTGCCAGACAGGCTTCGTCTGTTGTCTCCCGGTGGGTACTCCTATGGTCATTATGACTTTCAGTCCAAATGTGTCGACGTAGCTCCATGGTCAAACAATAAACAATGACCCCACGGCCACGTGAACTGTTGTCTTAGCCACCTGCTCTATGCCACAAAATTTGGCGTGAATGAAAGGGTAGGGTTCACACCAAGCGAAGACGTTACAATACTAATATCGAAAATCAAACATCTGGGACTGCTGTTTATTTTAAGAACTTCGTTTTGGAGCCATGTGTAGCTTAATGGTTAGAACATCGGACTCCAGACCGGAAGGCCTGAATTCGATGCCACCAAATACGCTCCGAGTTCACACGGGGAACGTGCTCGTTAAATCAGGGGGTCTGAAAATCTTGTGGGCTGAATCACGAGTGCAGGATACTGGAGAATATTTCCCTTCCCTTCAGTTTCATGCCAAAGTTGGGGAGGTGGAGAAAGGTGTGGTGTCCCCATCTATTATTCCTTTGGGGAATTTCGCCGAGCTAATTCGTTCTGTCACCTGTATGGTGCTCAAGGCCAAGTCCAATGACAGGCTTACTTCTAGCCCCTTGTCACGATGTATTTCGTGGGCCTCGCGTTCAAACTACGTCAGACAGGTGACATTAGCCACAACACGACACTTCGTTTTTTAAAAAGAAGCGTGGTAGATGCAAATGAGCATTATTATTTAAATTGAATTACAATGAAAGAAAGAATGGAAAAAAGACACAGAAAAAGATAGGAGAATGATATAAGAAATTGAAGTCGATCTAGAAGTCACAGCACCTACACTAGAATATATTCATTGCGCATGCGTTTGAATTAAATCCCTCTATTAGAGGTCTTCTGCTTAGAAATCTTAAGAATAGTAATTACTATCAAAATTAATTTTTATTTAACATAATTAAGATAATACAAAATGAATCCACACATCAAATTTATTTCTATATTAATTATTCTAATTTTTTCAATAATTAGATTATATAATATATATATATATATATATATATATATATATATATATATATATCTTTTATTATTTAACACAGCGAGTCCATCTAAAAAGTATAAAGGAATAAGGTTTAATCTCAACTTAGTTTTTTAACTATATGTAATTAGAATTAATGTTCGTTTTCATATTTTGACTTATATATATACCCAGCTATAATTCATTATTTCATAAAATATAAACAAAATTGCTTCTTTTCCTGTTTTTTTATTCATTCGTGAAAATCAAATTATTCCCTATTAAGTATTCTCTATTGTGGGGAATTTCTTAGATACTAATGCAATGGTGGAGAAAACAATGCTTTAACTTCTTCTGTCAAGTCGACATAAATGTGATTGTTTTTGCCGTCAGCAGACACTTTATGATGTCTGTTAGATTTTTGTTCTGAACAATTAAAGTAAATCATGAGGAACCATATTCTATGAAATGGAAAAACATATTTTGCCTTTTATGATGTAGCATTATATTAACTATCCAGAATTATATATATTGTTTTTTCATATATATTTAAGTCATTGTTTAAATTTTAGTGCACTGCAAGTACGAAAGAGCTATTGATATTTCCATTTTAAGTGCTTATTATTGTATAAAATAAAAAGTTTATATAACTCAGTAGTTTCAATTAATCATACAACATGCATTTTGGCATGCATGTAAAGCATTTTTTTTTCTTTTGATTTCTCAATTAACTTCAAACTAGTTTTAAAACCAGTAGCGTCATTTTGTTCCGGAAGTAGTTTTTGAATAGGAAACAAGCTTTTCGAAAACGCTATATTTTGTGTACATAATTTTAAAATGACTGATTTCTCCTTTTAAATGTATTATTTTAGTGAAAGTTCATTCAACAAACCAGAACATACAAGTTTACCCTGAGAACTGAAGTTGAAGTCAAGCTTCTGAGCTATAATTGCAGCTAATCTATGACACGCGGTAATGTTAGCAATATACAAACAGTGAAACAAATGTAATTGCTTCATTGTTCCATTGAGCATCCGATTCAAAGTAACAGATACGAAGACTACGCCCTGTTGTCAAAGGTAACTGGTGTCATTATCCAAGTTAGTGCTGGGTGAGATATCCTGCAAAGGAAGGTATACTGGACAAAACAGGAGATGCAGGAAAAAGGTGAAGTATTATAAGTAAAAAAACCTGTACCTTTGTTCAAAAAAATTATTAAGTATTTGCATTCCGAAACACATGACTATTTACATGAAATGATTTGGCAAAGAATTCTGAAAAAGGTGCCCGTGTCTTTAACTCTTTATGTACCGCATTATGATTTACTGCAGTTTTTTTCATGGAATAATTCTTTTTGGACCACTACATTGAAAAATGTAAGGGATATACATAAACAAAATACTCCACTTTGGAAAATTTAATCCGTTAGAGCTAATTAATTAATTGAAGATATTCAACTGTAAAATTAATTATGTACACTGTTCACTTAACATAAATAGTCAAATCGTTTTCTAAGATCTTCATTAACATACAAAAAAATAAGACTCACATTGTAAAATATATTTAATCTTCTGAATTAATAAATTTTATTTAAAAAAACAGGATGGTTTTGCTATAGTAAATCTAATTATTTAAAAAGTATTCCTTTTTTATTTCATCGTTGGACTACTTTTAATTTACATCAATGGACATTGACTCGTCTCCTGCCGATTAGAGCTGCAGTCAAATGGTAAAGCGATTGAAAACATTAATAAATTATCCTTATATTTTGTATTAAAAAATACTTTTATATCCCAATCTCATTTAATGAGCAACCAGTGTTATCGATTAAGAACTTCCATAGAATGTAATAAAGAACTTGTGACACATAATTTAGACGACAAAATCCAAATACCACCTCGTTACGTTTTGTAAATTTTATAGAATAATAATAGATGTACTACATTCTTTACTAATGGAAATAAAACTTTATCATGTTAATGTTTAATTAATTTGAAAACACCAGCAATAAAATATTTCGAACAGTTTCTTAAATTTTGCAGGATTTGTTACATAAAATAAGTTATTGAATATTCACAGCTACATTTATTTAAGTCAAGTCAATGTGATACCAATCGAATATTAATACATATTTAATAAAACACATTTGAAGGTAGTTTGATAATACATTTCATTTTTTATATTGCTTTTGCATTATAATTAAATTAAAATTTTTAATCAGTCGGCCTCTGATATTTTACAAGCTTTTATTTAGCTTGCAAAAAATTGTTGCAACTCAATTTTTAAGCCGAATGTCTTCAACCGATTGAGCTGAAATTTTGTATTCCCGTTTACTTTGAATGACAATGCATGTTTGACCATTTATGTTTCGTTATAACAATTAGTTTAAAATATATTAAGCAATTTGTTCGGGTGGAATCTTGCAACTCAATTTGAAGCTGATGTTTTCAACCGATTAAGCTGAAATTTTGTATACACGTTTAGTTTGGATGCAATGCATGTCTTGACAATTTATATTCCAATATCACAAATAGTTAAAAGATATTAATTAAAAACCTCTTACCCTGTTAGCTCTTTATTCTGCCGAGCACCTTATCAGATTAAGCTTAAAGAAATTCCGATTTTTCGACCTTTTTTAAACCATATTATTCTTTCTAACAAACGAAGACAAGAAATAATTACATAATCGGAAAGATCATTTATTTCTCCAGGATACGGTATAATTCTTTAAAAAAATAATATTTTCTATTTTTGACTATTTTTTCTAAAACGAGTCAAAATCGATGCATTTTCATGAAAAAGATTTCTAAATAGTTCCGTATGAATTATTTTTTTCGTGTTAATGAATCGACATTCTTCAATAAAAAATTTCAGACTTTTCTTTTTTAGAATCAGTCATTTAAAAAATTAAATACGGGAAACCTTTTTTTTTTTAAGATTTTTCAATTTTTTAATTAAACATAAAAAAACTTCGTCATTCTCAAAGATAATCGAACGAACATTTTTTTTCGTTTGTCGTATATTATTATCCAAATCGTTTAAAAAGATTGAAAAAATTGGTTTAAAATTACGGATTAAAAAAAATAAATTGTGTTTTTCTTTTAATACAGTATTATAGTAAAAAAAAAAAAAAAAAAAATGATTTTTAATATTTTGATTAATTTTGCTTTGTTCAATGTTGTTTTGTTCTTATAGTGTTTATCCTCCTTCCCAGTATCCTCTTTTTGCGGCCCGAGTGAAATATATATCATATGTACATGGCCTGGCTGGAAAAAGTTTTTTTTTTCGTTTGTAGAATAGTATTATTCAAATTCTGCACAAAGATTGAAAAAATTGATTTAAAATTACGGATTTGAAAATTGTTTTTGTATTTTTCGTTTTTAATATAATGGTATAGTAAAAGCAAAATAAAGTGTTTTAATATTTTGGTGAATTTTGATTTGTTGAATGTTGCTTTGGTCTTACATTGTTTATCCCTTCCACCCATAATCCTCTTGTTGCGGCCAGAGTTAAATATCTATCATATTTACGTAGTCTGACGGGAAAAAGATTGAGTACCCCCGAGTTAGCCTGTTCAAAATTAACCGGCAAACGACCTTGCAAAACCGATGCGTTTAATGAGATGAACAAACTGAGAAACCTGACCAGCAATAACTAAAAAATAAAAAATAAATTAAAAGTAAAAAAACTTTTTTAAAAACAAGCTTTTGTTTAAATGCTCTAAAAGAATTAAATAAACTTTTTTTGCTATCAACTTTTAACGTCACTGCACAATTTATGATATAAAAGCTTGTCACGAGATTTACCTGTGTAGATAAACAAGCAACTTAAATAACTTTATGTGATAAATTTTAATTTTTAAAATTTTCAAACCAAGTAAATACGAGTACTTAAATCTCACGACAAGCTTTTATATCATAAATTATGTAATGACGTTATAAGTTAATAGCAAAAAAAGTTTTAAAGAAAATTTTATTTTATGCTTTTTAGAGCATTTAAATAAAAGCTTATTTTTAAAAAAAGTTGTTTTACTTTTAATTTTTTATTATAATGACACAAGAAGAGTGAATAATTTAATTATTAATTTACTTCTGTTATAAAAATATTTTTTCTTTATTTGAGAGCTGTTGTAAAATTATTATTTGATAAATTACTACGTAACTATAAGTGTTTGACGTCACAGATTTCGTATGAGGGCATCCCATATATACTCTGAGGGACATGTCTTGAGTTCAAGTCCATATTTCGCCAAAAGACTTTGTGTGGTATAACTGGGATTACTCCACGTTTAATCAATCATGGTTCTACAAACTTCCTTTGTATGTTGATAAAATTAAGTCATCATCACGCAGTTGTCATTTTGGTAATAAATATTTCAATGATGGACGAATCTATTTACTAGAGAAATTGTCAGGAGTAATATTCATATGCAAAACCTTTGTGCAAATATTAGTTACACTCTGCTGTTTGGATTATTGTAGTTCTAGAACAGCAAGATAATTATTGGCAAACATTTAGTAATTGTTACCCTGGTAATGTTATCGCCATTTTAAAACGAGCCGAAGTTCAAGGGAAGCTAAATAATTAATAGACAATGTAAAATTCAACAATTTTTATTTGCGCATCTCAATAACTTAATGGTCAATAAGAATTAGAGTGCAATGACTTCAAAAATTAAACAAATTAATAAATACGTACTTAACTTTAAAAAGCAACCAAAGCACACAATTACGCAGGTTTCGACTCTAAAGGTAATGTAAACATGCACTTGCCTTTAGCGACCTTGCATCTAATACACCAGTTTTCTTCTGTCTCACACTGTCTAATAAAATAAAAAATCTCTAACTTACTTTTTCCCTTACACAATTGCAATATCATGTTCCTTTAGTTAGTCCCATTTCTCTACTTTCTTACTTCTCTTTAAATATCGCTTGATTCAAATTTGGTGTGACCAATTTTAAAATTATATAACTATTTATGATGAATGTCTATCGTTTTACTACTAGTTTTATTTAAACAAATGAAACACTTAATTTACAAATTTGGCCATTTCTATTAGTGGGAGTAAATTAGAGTACTGAAATTAGATTCTGAAACCTGGAACAAAATTTTACAGCTTTTGTAGGATGGTTGTTCAAATTCTGTAAAAAATAAAACATTTTAAAAAATATATTATACTACTATTTAAGCTGCAAAAAGAAATAAAATCTGGCTCCTAATCAAAAGCTCCAGGGGAAAATGAGAATGAAAGGAAGTGGTTGATGAAAAAGGAAAAAAAAAAAAAGAAAAGAAAAATGAATTATGGCTGTAGAAAATTACTTTGTCTCAAAAACCTATGGTAAAGCAACTATAGATAAAGCAATCGACAATTTATCGTCAGATAAAGAAAATTGGCTATAAAAAAGCAAATTTTCCATTCTGTCATCAAATTGCTGTTAAGACCGTAGAAAAGTGAAGAATAAGTTCTTGGCCTTTGTATTTAATGTTCTGTAAAGGTAAATACAAAACATGGATAACTTCAGATGAAACACTGTTTTGCCTGTCATACACAATTGGCAAAACGAATATACTATATATTTTACGCTAAAAGCGTCACAAAGACGTAGCTATTTTGCTAAAGGAAAGTTGGCCGTCAGGTGTTATGTTATGGATGGAAATGTCCCTTCAAGGTTTAATAAAACCATTTTTTGAAAAACTGAAGTCTAAAACTAATCATAAATATTATCATAATAAAATTTTGAAACCTTTGATCAGAGAAAGTAAACGTCTTTACACTCAAGGAAACTTTGTTTTCACCAACATTGTGCACCAAATCATACTGCACAATCAACTATAAAATGACTGAAATATAAAAAAAATAAATTTTTTCCTCCTGATAAATGACTATAAATATCCCCTGACTGTGTTATTTGCTATTATTTCTTACGGAGATACTTAAAAAAGCACTTCAAGAGCTTCAAGGAGCAATTCAAATGAAAGTTGCAAAAATGCATCCCAAAATGGTTCAAAAATTTCTTTTAGCTTAGCCAAAACACTTACGTAAAGTGTACTTTGCTAAAGGATAACGTAACAATATAAGGGAATCAAACTTTAAAGTGAATGTTTTAATAATTTATGTATCACGCTAAATTCCAGAGTATTCTATACGTATTATCGTTATCTGTGTAAATCAAAGTACTTGGGCTCTTGAAGTCAATCGTCTGATAATTTTTTCTGCTTGGTTTAAATTGCTTTTAATCAGTAATAAAAAAATCACAGAAAATGCTGCAAATCACACGTTGAATTTGTTTAAGTGAATGAATGTAATATAATTTTTCAAAAAAGTAGATTAAGCTCCATTTTGAAACATTTATGTTTTGTTGAATATTTGGAATTGTTTCCGTATATCAAAAATTATTAAATTAGTAAGTCCACTTTTCCTCAAGCTAGCGGAAAATTTACTTGCGTTTGAAAACAACAAATATTATTAGTACTTATAATAAGTAATAAATATCCATTTAATATGAATTTTATTTTTATATTTAGTTTTATAAAAATGTTACCTTTCTAAATTACTGTTTACCAGTAGTAAAATAAAAGAAAAAAGTCTCGAAATAATTATGATGATTTAAATTCTTTAAATATATATAGATCTTATTGAATCTTCAAATATTTCTGCGCTAAAAAATATTTACTCCATCTTATTTAAGTAAGCAATAGTATGTTTCAATAAAGGAAAACAGAAAACAATATACAGTAATTGCCTTAAAATTAAAAATTATTGGATTTCATTTTTTCATACCTTTGAATTTTTAATGACACTTCAGATCATTACAAGGCTTAGCTTATGAACTTTTTAATGATAAATTGGGATAAAATAACGCAAAATCATACAAAGTGAGAAAATTATTTTGTACATGGATTGGATGTGTGGGGCACAGAATCACCCCAGGCTCACGAAATCTTTAGTTCTGGGAAAACTGTTTGTATTTGTTGCTAACGACCTTGTCAGTATCCTCCTACATGACAATCTTCTTGATAACTGAAATGTATTTGTCACTTATTTCCCTCTTTTTTGGGAATGACAATCATATTTTACAAATTTGAGGTGACTAAGTTTCACGACCAACCCCATTTGCTCCAAAGTAATTCCTATTAACGGGTTCCTGTAATGTTAACGAAAAGTGTGTGTAATTTGTGTCTAATTAAAGTCGCAAACATTTGAAACTTTTTAGTTCAGATTGATTGTACTTTTTTCCTCAAATTATCAAAGAAAAATTTAAAAGTTCTTAAAAATACATAAGTATACTTTCTCTTAGTTAAATTATTCACTTTCATTGCGATTTTTATCGCGTTTAATGAAGATAATTATAAAAAAAAGTATTGGGGTGACTGAGACCTCCCATGCGACCAATAACGTTAGTATTTAGGGTGAGCTTTCTCCTAGGTTAATAACTTTGTTGAATTTTATGTCATATTATTCCAAATTGGCTAATTTCAAGTCGTTTTTCAATAAGTAAGTAACATTTTTGTAGTATCTTTATATTGATTTTGTTTTGCAATTTTTTTCTTCTTTTATTAATTTTTATTTTGAATTTATTTTATTAATAAGAAAAGACTCAAGAAGACTATTCAAAAGATTGTTTAAATGCATCTCATTATAACTTCAAAGATGTTCATGTGGAGTTTCATTATTTATTAATTAAAAAAAAACTTAAATAATATCTAAAAATAAACTGCAATAATGTTTCCTTCTTTAAACGAGAAAATAGTTACATTACTTTATTATTAGCCCTTAAAATGTCATTTTCTGTCACACTAAAATTTATCATTTTTTCGTCCTTAGGAAATATATTGAGGAAAGTTAGGTATTTCTCAGTGAAATAGGTATTATATGGCAGAAAATTACATTTATATCATTCAAGGAAGAAATTAATTATGTCCCGAAGAGCAGACGTTACATAAACATTCCATAAATAAAAAAGACGGTTGACTTACTCCCTTACGTTTGCTTCACTAGAATACGACCTTTATCTTCGATCGTTCATGTTTTATTCATTCATATAGGATACCATGTATTTTGTCTTTCGTTAGTGGTGTAAGAAATTCCAATAATAGTTTCCTCTACAACTGCAATCAAATAAAATACATTTATGAAATATGATCACATTTTTTTTGCAAATTTGTTATCTTCGAATAATTTAATCGAATTGTAATGATTTTACATTAAACACACCCCACATATTTTTACAATATTTTATTAATTACAAACTCTTCCAGTATTTTTAAAAGTTAAGGTCTCCGACTACGTTCGGGACCATGATTTTGTAAAAGCGAATGAATGGATAATATTTATGATATTTAGTATAACTTAGATGAGAAAATGTATATAAAATTGTTTTAAGAATATTATTACAATAAAAAATTATTTAAGTACAATATTTTGACAAACAAAAATGAACATAGAATGAACAATTTTCAAAATACTCTCCTTTTGTGAAAAATACTTCTATTATAATAAAATTTTGCCCGTATATAGCTCAGACCTTTCTACAGGGGCTCAACTAGAATTTTTGAAATGCATAACTTAAAAATGGAATCATCCATATTTTACTACAACAGAGGGGAGAAATTCTAAGAAAAAAACGCCGATAATTATTTCAATTGGCGGTAACTCTGAAAGTAATATGAATTTTTCAAAAATCCTAGTTCAGACTCTCTGGGGAAGTCTTTACTTTATATGAGCAAATCATTATCATTATAGAAGCATTTTTATAAAAGGAGAACAATTTGAAAAAAAGATAAATTCTAAGTTAATTGTTTGCGAAAATATTGTACTTTAATTTTTTTTCATAATTATGTCCTTAAAACTATTTCATACATGTATTCTAATCTAAGTGACACTAAATATCATGAGAATTATGCATTTTTTTAAAATCGTGGTTCCGAACGCAGTCCGTTTCCGTAATGCAGTGATCCGCAACCCCCGGTCCGTGGACCGGTACCGATCCGTGGATCAAATGGTACCGGGCCGCTTAAAGAACATTAAACTATTGCCGTTTTTCTTTAAGTGGTGCATATCTCTGGGATTTGCGCAACTTTCCACGGAAATCCCTTTATATACCACGTTAAATCACTTTTATTCATTTTGGGTGTAACTATATTTTATTCTGAAGGCATATTTAAATGTAACTAAATTCAAATTGTTAAATCAAAACAATCTAAAATATAAACAATCAACATGTCCCACCCTCAGTGGGCCACGGTAAAATTATCAAACGTTGGCCGGTCCGTAGCGAAAGAAAGGTTGCGGAGCCCTGCATTACTATGCTCGGAATCATGGTATGTAGAAGCTTAAAAGGAATAAAATTTCTGATATTTAGTGTCACTTGAAACAGAATATACATATCAAAAGTTTTAAGAGAAAATTTTATAACAAGAACATTATTTAAGTGTAATTTTTTTGTCAAAATGTTGAAAGAGTGAAGCATTTTCACCACATTCTTTTCTTACGAAAAATGCTTTTATGATAATAATCTTCGAATACATACGGACTACTGTACATAAGAACTAAGGATTATGAAGCATATAAGAAGAGAGTACTGAGAGTGGAGAAGTGGATATATTAGTATTTTAAAACATCAGAGTGGAGAAATTTAACAGCCCCCTCTCACGTTTATTATTTCAATTGATAGTAACTCTAAAAATAACATTAATTTTTAAAAATTCCTAGTTCAGGCTCTGTAGAAAAATTTTAGCTACATATAGACAAAAATTATTATTATAGAAGCATTTTTCACATAAGGAGAATGTTTCGAATATATTTAATTTTTGTTAAATTTTTGACAAACAATTGTATTTAAATAGTTTTTATTGTAATACTCTTCTTACAAAATTTCTACATGTATAGTCTAATTACACTGACACTAAATATAAAAAAAAATATTCATTACATGCTTTTACAAAATTACGGTTCAGAATATACATTCATATAACTTATGTAGTATTTAGGTAAGAGTTAAGTTTGCAAATATTGGTAATTTACATATTTACTCTAATCTATTATAAGTAGGCTTATTAGATGTATATTACTCTATAATAGTCAAATTAAAAATCTTTCACTCGAAATAAGAAAGAAAACATCCATGTAAGAACCACATAACTGCAGTATAAAAAAAATTGAGGACTAAGTTATTTATAAGTTCAAAATATTCACACACACACAACACACACGATATTTTAGTATTAAATTCATAATTAACTATTTATAATTTTTACTTAACTCTCTACTAAAGGTAGAATTTTATATGATTTTAAAGCGGGATTAAATAAACACGAATTCGCTCAATGGCGCAGAGAACATTTGGTGATGAATCTCCATGTCGTGCTACAGTATTCATATGGTTTAAATAACTTTGTAGATATCACAATTCTTATCAGGATGTAGAATACACAAGAAGACCAGTTATCCTGAATAATGTGTCTGCCATACGAAAAATGTTAATGGATGATATTCGCTGCACCTAACAAATGATCCAGAAGGAACTTAACATTGGAACCAATTCGATACACAAAATAAATCATGAGAAGAACTACATACGAAAGAAATTAGTTTGCCATTGGTTTCCGAAAAGTCTAACTGAGCACCAAAAAGAGGAGCGTGTCCGAATCAGCAAAGAAACTCTTGGAATTACAAGAGACAGTAACAGCAAACTGGTATACCACTAAATGTCTTCCAGAAGTTTTGCAAGAAGGAAATGTTAGGGGATTAATGATTTACATAAAATTACATCTTCCCATACAACCGATTAACAGTTGAGTTCCTTAAACAAAACCATATTAAAGTGATAAAACTTCCACCTTAATTTTTGGATCTAGCTATGTGGAACTTTGGTTATTTTTTATTCTAAAAAAAGAATTTATTAGGAGGCAGTTTTCATTCAGAAGAAGAAATTGATGTGGTTATAAATGCATTTTTTTCATCAATTCTTAGAAAAGAATAGTTTGAGGTACATTATAAGTGGAAAATTCGTCTAATAAAGTGTATTGACACTGGAGGAGACTACTTTAAACACTACAAACATTATGTAAATATAGCTTCAAAACCTAGGTGTATTTCAAAAATTTTAGAATGACCCGCGTAGCTATCCAAATCAAGCAGATACTTACTTCAAAACTAAAAGATTTCAAGCCCACGTGTACCGAGAGGAAATAAAGATACATTCCACAATATCGTTTCTAAAATGTTGCACCGACAAGGAAAGGTTTTGCCTTTACAAAATTTGACGTTCTATTATTTTGATCTTTTAAAAAAAAAAACAGAAGAATATTTTTATAATCTCTTCAGACTTTCCCCAATATGTTTAAAGCCATCTCTACTTCCGGTTGGATATTCTTGAAAAGAAAGGCAATAAAATATTTCGATGCGAGATTGGGATTTTAATCGTAATAAAAAGATTCTCTTCGTCAACTTTACGGCATATCAAAAACTTCCAGAGATATTTCTTCGAGATCCGGTCCTACAATTTTCACCGTAGAGAAATTGAATCTCTGATGTCATTACTGATCACATTTTATTGTCATAAAAAAGTTCTAAGATGTTGAAAATCGTAGAGCTAAAAAATATATGGATGTGTGATAAATCTTCGTTGATGTTGTATACCTCGTTTCTGTTACTTCCCCCCCCCCTATTTCAAAATATAATATAGATACTTCAAATCGAATAAATAGACACATATATAATTTTTTTCCACAAGAAAAATTAATATTAATGACCCTAAGGTCTTAGATTAAGAAGTTTTATATATATATTGAATATTGTCTACTTATAATTTAAATTTTTAGTTTAAAGAGAGATTTATGCTTATGTTTCCTTTTCTTAAATATTCATAAGGTCTAAACATATTTTTTTAAATTTGTGAGCCTATAAAGTCATGGAGAACCCTTAATCAGATTGTCATACCTTTTTGGATAGCTATGAATGAAAAAATACAATATATAAATACAATAAAATACAATTTTTTATCTACATAATTGCATAAATAAATTTCGAAAGGAAAACTTGAGCTCTGGGTAAGAAATATATTCGACAACCATAAATTTATTACTCAGTAATTTAATAAATAAACGAATGCGTATAACAAAGTGAATTACAATTAACTGCACATATCTTTAATGATACATTGAATCAATAGTAATTCCAGCACTTTGAGGAAATCTAAGGGACAATGCCTCTTTTTTTTAGTCCATTTAATAGTTTGTATGTTTAATATATTTAATAATTAATAGTTGCTTTGGACATATGTATTGTAAACTAAAACTAAGTTGGGATATATATAATTAAGTACACACACACTTATTCATGTACACAAGCACAAACACACATATTATAAAATTAAAGTTTTGTATTTTCTAGATCTGAAAAGAAATTAATCATATATGTTTACGCATGGAACACAAGAATATGCACTTACTTTGAAGTTCAAATTTACATTGTTCATTGTAAATATCGCCAATAGGCCTCATACTCTTCAGGCTTGAAAATGCTAAGGGACTTAATGTAAAATTTCTCGTCTGTAGTACAAAACTTGTTTATTCAAATGAATTAACTTATATCATCGTATATAGTATATTTTTATGTAAGTTTCTGATGGTTTATTGTAAACTAACACCCGTGAATATTGTCCTTTGAAATTCACTGTTTAAAAAACAAATATACTTTATTCCTTGCTTGTTTTCTTCATTGTTGATTTCAATATTAAAACCATTTTTAATCTTAAAGGCTTTTATTGATTTAGTAATCTAATAGATTTCAATAAATACAAAACTCTTAGTGAAAATTTGGTAATTCGAATGTATGAAGCATTTTTACATAATCGTATTCAAATTTATATAGCAACAAATAGATCTGATATATTTTACAAACATGATTTTTACTATCGATATGGATTGAAATATTTTACACCAATTAAGCGATTGTGAAATGAATGATAACTACTTACTGTGTGAATTGGTATCATCCAACTCACAATCGGGTAATTGGTGTGGCAATGAGAATAAAAAAGAGTTACGTGAAACTACTTCACAAATAATACCTATTTTGATTTCCTGGAAATGATTAAAAGAATCACAATCATCTTCAAATGTTATAATTTTAAAATATTCTGCATAGATAATTTCCTTCAGATATATATGACCCCTGATGGTCAAGATTACGGACGTGGCCGGTGTGTCATGAGTTCAAACCTAGTACAGCTGAAAATCCACTGTGTTGGAAAAGTCACGTTAAAACTGTCGAGGGTCAAACACCTTTCCTTTTGTGTGATGTGGAAGTTAGGAGAAGGGTTGCCACACAACTCAGGTGTTGTCCTCGTCACTTGAACATGGTGCAAGATTACGAGGTCCGTCGCCAAAAGACTTCGTGCAGCTTTGTAGTGTGACGTAAATAAAACTTTACATAAAGTTCCGGCTTAATACTGTGAAAAAATTACCGATTTCTCCAAATGCCTAAGATATAATACACATTTAATAATTTTGGTTAGTTAATATTTTTTCTTATATTCATCATATTTTTACTGAGATCTCAACTGAAATAAATATTTTTATTAGGGTGAAGAAAAATAGTTTTTTTTTATATTGGCTTCGATTCTTGTAATCTCTGCCGTTACATTTCCCAAATTCCTTAAGGTATCCGACTACTTTCAGACCTGTGACTTTTCAAAAGAGCATAAATGGATAATTTCCATGATATTAAGACAAAGACCAAGACAAAGATAAAAGCAATGCAGAGAGCTCTTTGCCTTTTTTCCACAGCGTGTCAAAAGGGTGTAGGAGGTATCTTGACACAAATATAATTTTATGCAATGTTGTCATCTACAACATTTCATCTAATCAGACATAAGAAAATCGTGGATTTTTGTTTTGTGCTCAGTGTGTGTAGTGAAACCTTCCAAAAGAATGAAAATATATTTTTGGTAACTGAAAGTGATACAAACTCCTCTATTAGCAAAGCTTTCACTCTCGACGTATGAAATATTTTTTTATCCTGAACCAGAGTGGCATCGAACTTTTATCGTCTTGCAGGTACCGGAATTTTCTCCGAAGTTTTTCTTACTGTGTCCCTGTGAGCCAAGGTACTGCGTTTGATGAAAAGAAATGCTGCGATCCTCACAACTCTGTTCCTACTGCAGTGTTCCTATTGCAGCCTCTGTTCCTACTCATTAGTATATCGCCATCATCTAAGAAACCCAGCATCAATTGAGAAAACTATGGTACTGTAGTGGGTTCTTGCCCCCAGTTGAGTTACAGGTAACTTAGAAAGCCGACTTCCTGGTTAAAGTATCCGACTACGTTCGGAACCGTGATTTTCAAAAGCGAATAAATGGATACTTTTCATGATATTTAGTGTCACTTAGATTAGAATACATGCATAAAATTGTTTTAAGGACATTTAGACGAAAAATTATTTGAATACAATATTTTGGCTAAAAAAAACGTAAAATAATTTTTTTTTTTTCAAAATGTTCTCCTTTTGTGAAAAATGCTTCTTTTATAATAATATTTTGCCTGTATATATAACTAAGACCTCTCTACTGAAGCTCAACTAGAATTTTTGAAATACATAACTTAGCAGTGGGTTTATCCATATATTTTACGACAACTGAGGAGAGCAATTTTAAGAAAAAAACGCCAATAATTATTTCAATTGGTGGTAAGTTTGAAAATAAAGCGAATTTTTCAAAAATTCTAGTTGAGCCTCTGTAGAGAGGTCTGAGTTCTATATAGGCAAACTATTATTCTAATAGAAGCATTTTTCACTAAAGGAGAACATTTTGAAAAAAATGTTATTCTAAGTTAATTTTTTGCCAAAATACTGTATTTAAATAATTTTTTTTTGTCAAAATGTCTTTAAAACAATTTTATGCAAGTATTCTAATCTGAATGACACTAAATATCATGAAAATTATCCATTAATGTGCTTTTTTTAAAAAAATCATGGTTCCGAACGTAGTCAGATACCTTAAAAACGAATTCTGTATCGCTTTGAATATTTAACGTGATGTACGTTTTTTAAAAACTGATTAATAATATGATGGTTGACCGAGGTACGTACATTAGAGAAAAAAAAGAACAAATTCCCTCGCTTATGAACTCATTATTCTATTACTTTTTATACCAAGCCTTTTCAAAGCTTCTTGTCCAAGAATATTAAAGGGGCATTTACATGAATATATTTCATGATTTATTAATAACAAAACAGCAAATCACACATCAAATATAAAAAAGCACTGATAGGATAATAACTCAATTACTTCAAATATTTACATATCTCCTAATGATTTTATGCAATTATTCCTACAGATAGAAGAAAGAATTTCCGTGACACGAAATATATTAAGGTTTATCAGCTGTTGTCGAACTATATATTCTGCGTTCAATGTTGCTTTTACTCACACGGAAAATATTAAAGAAGTCATTTTGCTTCATTTAGAAAATGTTGTTTAAGTATTGATTGGTTTAAATCAGATATTTTTTATGCAATCATTAGGAAAAGATGTAAGAAACGTTGTGATTACTTTTTTTTTATTAGTATCACTATTTATAGTTCAAGTTAATCAATAATACGATAAAGTTTTTGTTTATTTCCCTTGTTCTATTTAATTTAGAAAAATACAATTTTTCTTTCGTATTAGAGCCTATTAGAAATAATTTCAATTTTAGAGGTTCATAACTTTGTTCAAAAAATGGTAATATATTCAAAGTTACTGTGTTTGTATTCGTGAGATGAGCAGTAAATCCTAGAATTCTGTAATTAAATTGAAGTTCTGTGTAAAAATAATTTTATTTTAGTCTATTTGGTATGAAGGTAAGTGTTATGCAGGTTCCTCATCAATAAAAAGATTAGCCGATTATGCAGTAAAAGTAAAATTATGTTTGTTTAAAAATATTTGTATTTGTTGGCAGTTTGAAAAATCCATTTCAAGTGAAGAATACCGCGAGCATTTCAACTTTTAACTACTGAAGGTTTTTTCCTAATAAGGTGTTCTCTGTTGGACTCTGGTCAACCTATGACCGGTGAACATTTGGTCGTTTGCCCTGCACTAATTAGTCTTAACTCAGTTGTAGAAAATTTTGGAGAGCACGTGCACTAATGGCATAGTTGCAATTGTAGTGTGTGGCATTTGTAAAATAAAATAAGCATTCCAATAATATTATTTTATTTGTTTAAAAATACAATTTTCTATATTTTTACAAATAATACACTTATGTTCAAAATAAATTCTCCCTCTTGAATTGTGTGTAAACCTTTGTATTTTGTATGTAATATTTTACTATATTTATTTCCATCCCCCAAAAAAAAATTATAAAACTGTTTTTATAATGAGATTTTGTTGGAATTGTGAAACAAATATCATAATTTTTTTTCCATTTAAAATACATTTAAAAGATATTAATTCTTTTAGAAATTTATAATTTATTAATAAAATTATTACAAAAACCATTTACATAAAAACAAAATAGCGATTTATTAAAAAACAGAAATAGAAAATTATGTATTCAGGAAGTTCTTAAAATTATTAGAATTCTATTCTTTTACATGCTTTTTATATATTTATAACAATGTCTTTTTTCCTCAAGTTTTTCTTCTTTCATCACACTGAGAAGTATTCAAGATATCTGTGCAAACAAGTTCATTTTGAAACGTATTATAATGAAGATTTTTAACTTCTGCAACATAGCATGTATATTTCTATACATGCATACGTATATATACTTTATGCATATAACATAATTACAATATCTCCACTGTATCTGATCAACAAATTTTCAAGTATCTTTTAAATTTCTGGACATCATATCTAAACCTTTCTGATTTTTTTTAAAATTCCGCGGATATATTTTTATCTTTTACTAACAGTCTTGTAGAAAAGTTATTGTCTGAATAATGTTTCAGTAAACCAATTGTAGTAGGTAAGATACAATTATATTTTTTAGATTCGGAGAAATAAGTTTACATACATTTCTTTTTTATTTATTATTGTTTGTGTTGACACTTTCACATACAAAAGAAAATATTGTCAAAATCATATATATAATTACAAATAATTATTTTTAACATTTTTACATATTTATTGGTTAGATCACCACGAAGAAACACAGTTTTTTTTTAATTTAATTATATTATTTGAATTGTTTGAGCGATAAATATTGAATAAATTTATATAAAATACCGACATAATTTATTTGGATCTTATTTTTTAACTAGGCATTATCCACCCACTTCGTTAGGTATTTCATGATGTTATATAAATATATACCGTTTTTATATATGTAAGGATAATTAAATAAGATATAAAATTAAATCCCCTATTTACCTCATAACTTTTACTTTCCTCAACATCTTCAAGTGTTAAATTAAACACCCAATTATAACTCCGAACAAATAGTCCAAACGTAGAACTTTTTTAATCCCAGATCATTATTTTATAGCCTCCACACGCATCTCCTTAACTTTCATGTAGAACCCATAAACTAAAAAGTGTACTTAACAGTAATGGTCATAAGTATTCAGCCCAATTAAACTGCACTTGGTGTCCGCTTTCTCTCAGCGTAACAAGTCTCGATTGCTCTCTGAATAAAACTGTTTTTAAGAAAGCTCTTGAAAAATCTCATATATATAAATTATTGATTTATAAAAAATTCCATTGCCTTAAGAAATATACTTATACCTGCTACTCCAGCCACTTGATATAAAAATAACAGAACTTCTAATTATAATAATTTCTCATAATTCCTAAAATTAAAGTAGATAGATTTTTTGTCCTTTCTTAACCCAATAAACATGCGGATTTCAGCAAAATCAATTTTCAGTGGATTTCTACTCCATAAAATAAAAATTCGTGCTAATTCTCAAGTATAAATCTAATAGAACAAAAACAGAATTTTTACTTTTAATACACCCCATAACCCTATTGAGAGTATATTTCTAAAAGGACTGGCCTTAGAGGATTTCAATTCAACAAAAGAAACATAAAACAAAATTTTATTATTGTAATTTTTGCAGTTCGAAAACGGAATTTTTTTGCCAAAACGCCCCAGTATACCCCTTCATGCTCTCCCAATAGTCGATTTCCGTAAAATCTATTCTTAGTGGATATATATTCAGCAAAATAAACATGCTTGACAAATTCCAGGTATGTGGGTCTAACAACTAAAAGATAGGGATTTTTTAACTCCCCTTAACACCTCGCATTCCCCTTTGGGGCTAATTTTCGTAAAACTCTCTGTTAGAGTAACTCTATTCCATGAAAAGAACATGCCTACCGATTTTAAAGTGGGTAGTTATAATAATTTAAAATTGGAAATATTTATGTATCGGGTGTAATAGACAAGTATTTCCTTAATTCAGCCTAACGCCTCTTTGGGGGTCGATTTTTGTGGTACCAATTTTGGGAAGGTTCTCCACTTCATGAAAGGACCATGCATGCAAAAATTCAAGATTGTACGTCTAATTGTTTAAAAATGGGAATAATTATCTATTATGCCCCTTTAACCCAGCAACGGCACTTAAAGGTTCATTTTTACAAAACGCATTTTGTAGAGAATTTCTACTTGATGATAGGAATATGCTTACCAAATTTCAAGTCTGTACGTCTAAGAGTTTAAAAATGGAAATATATATATATATATATATATATATATATATATATATATATATAATTAATTATATATATATATATATATATATATATATATATATATATATATATATATATATATATATATATATAATTAACTATAACACTTCTTAATCAACCGCAACATCTTTTTGGGGTCAACCTTTGCAAAGCCCATTTTGTTGACGATTTCTACTCCATGAAATGATTTTGCTTACGAAATTTCAAGATTGTTCATGCATTAGTTTAAAAAATTAAAATGATCTGCACCACGCTTTAATTCTTCAAAACGCCACTTCAGGGGGAGACGATTTTCGTAAGAAACATTTTATAGAGGATATCAACTCCTTGAAAGGGATTACCAAATTCCAAGATTGTTTATCTAATAGTTTAAAAATGGAGATAATTATTTATAACGCCCTTAAATTCTTTGCAATGCCCCTTGGGGGTCAATTTTCTCAAAACCCATTTTGTCAAGGATTTCTACTCCATAAAAAGAATCTGCTTAACAAATTTCAAGATCTTACGTCCATAGCTTAAAATGGAAATAATTATTTATAATACCCGTTAATCCTCCGTAACGCCCCTTGAGGTTCGATTTTCGCAAAACTCTTTCTTAGTGGACCTCTACTTTATAAATGAAGCATGTCTTCCAAATTTCAAGTCTGTAGGTTTAATAATTCCGGTGATATCGTGATGAGTGAGTGATTGAATGAGTGAGTCGCTTTTCTTCTTTATATATATAGATTAGAGAATAAAATTAAAGTAAGAATAGGGAACAGAAAAAAAAAACTTTATACTTATACAGGCTCTGTATTTGGTGTTATTGTATGGACAGTCTTTGGGTACACGATAGAAACACCTCTAGCCCATGCCATCGGTAATGTGAACAATCTACGTTACGTTTCTGAGATATCAAGTCCGGTGACTGTATCCTATCGTCTGTCACAACGATCGGTGAAGTGTAGCTTAGACTTGAATCAACATTGAGTGGCTTATTCGTATTTATCATTGAAATCGTTGGTCTCAATGTTTGACATGATTAGAGCTATTTTGGCTGCTAGTGTATACTAATATTTCGGACCTCCTATACTCCCAAATAAACTGCAAAATTATTTGTTTTCTTCGTTTTACGCTATAAAAATATACAAAAAACAAATTATTGTTAAATACTTCTCTTTCTGCTTTTATACATTTAAAGGCCAACGTCGTATAATATTAACACAACACTTTAAGCTGACCTACTAATTGTTATTTTTGAAGATTTCATCTTCAAAACTTTATTTTATTTTTATCAAATATAGTTTCATCTCTGTAACATATCATTATGTTAAAATATTTGTACTTCAAAAATGTAATATACACACACAGTGAAATACGTTTAACGATAAAATGCTTAAGACGAAATATCGGTTAACACAAAATAACCCAATGGATCCGAAAAATTACTATGTATTTTCATACATCTTTTCTTTCTTAACGTGAAATAAAAATCGCTTATCATGAAAAGATATCCTTTCTAGGAATGAACAAAGTAGGAACAACAACAGCTGGATTGAACTGTCTTACTGTATCATCAGTAGCATTCATTGCAGTAAATGATGGAGAAAACATATGTACAACCCCAATTATAGCCAACAAAAACATTTTGGAGCTTGTTAAAAGCTCAAAAAATATCATTGAGGCAGATTCCGATAACGAACATGAAGTGAATAAATAATGCAACTACTGTTCTCACGTCATCCAAAAGGAAGAACATCATGAAGGTATGCGCAATTATTTAGACGCACTTACCAATGGTAAAAGGAATAGAAAAATAGATGATATGCAGTTAGCTTACAATTTGATGCTAAGAAAAATATTAAATTATTTGCCAAAAACTCAATATTTTTTTTGTATTAAATTTCATTTAGTTCTTGTAAATGTTTTTTTTTCCTTAATTTTTATTTCATACATCTATATGTATGTAATTATATAAAAAAGTACTCTAATAAGCTTAATTTTGTTGAAAGAATGTTTTTTTTGCAATATTCTATTTCACGAAAAAATATTTCAGTCCTCTTAGTTTCGTGTGAACGATTTTCACTTAATATTAACTTTAATAACTTAATATTAACTTAATTTTAACTTTAATATTTTGTCATATTTTTTAATTTTGTTATAACTGTAGTAAAAAAACATCGCAAATATAATTAAACTGTAATACATAAACTGTTTTTTAAATATATTTAATCATTCAATTGTTGTCCAGTACATGCATTTACAAAACAAATACTTTTAAAAGTATTTTTTTTTTTTAAAAAAAAGATTAGATTGTTAAAGATTGTTCAAAGACACCTTAACAGTTTAGTGTTTCCCTTTAAAGTGTAATTTATGTCTCGAATAGCTTAATTTAGTGAAAAAAAGTATAATGTTGGTATTAAATATTTTTTTTAATTCTTTTCCTTATGTTCTTTGTGCCAAAGCATTTCCAAGAAAATAAATTAATAAACATTTTTTAGAACAAGAATTAAACTAAAAATAGCCCCTTAAAGTAGCAACCATTGTTAAATATTTATTTTCTCTCTCTCGCACACACTAAAGTTTTACTATCAAAATACACTAATAGCTATGTACACAAAAGAAAATGATGTTTGGATTGCGCCAAGAAGTTTTCTTATCTATCCAACTGTGGTTTTATCCTTCATTTTTTTTTGAAAAAAATTCTTCAGATTTTTATTGCCGAACTTCTTACCCCTCATTTCTCAGACGTAAGTAAATATAAATATTTATACTTGAGAAGTCATTCCAAATAATTGGAAAACATCGACGACTAGAATTGTGCATAAATCTGGAAAAGCCTTAAAATAATAGGAAACTTAAAATTATTTAAGTTTTACTTACTTTATAAGTATTTATTTATTGTAGTACGTATGTATAAGTAAAAAGCAGAAATAAAATAAAGAGAAATGAAATAGCTTTACTGAAGAAACTAATGTGTATTTTTCTTATTGAATAGTCTCTTTTGAAAGTTATACTTTTGAAGAATGAAAATATCACGTGATATACATAGAGATTTCAGTTGTATTTTGCATAAATACACAGGAATTGAGCCGATTAATAACAAAAAAGATTAGGGCTGCATAGCCATAATTTATGTAATTAAATAGGAAATTAAATGGTCTGCAGATACTTCTGGCTTTTGTAATGGAACAAAATGCTTATTATTGCTTACTTATCTTTAATACTGTACTTTTTGGATATTCTCGGGTTTTAATTTCATCTAAGACATTTCAGTATTTTCTGGATACACACTTTTGTTTCAATAAAAGTATTTAAACTTCATATACATTTAATTAATATTAATTTATATAACTTATATCACTATAAAATAAATATTTCAGCATTATGAATGCTTTTTTTACCTTAAGATAATCATTATAATGTTCTGTTATTCACACACACACACACGCATATATATATATATATATATATATATATATATATATATATATATATATATATATATATATATATATATATATATGTAAGGATAATTAAATTAGATTAAAAATTAAATTCCCTATCTAGCACTTGACTCATCATTTCTCAGTTCCCACCTTCAAGAATCAAACTAATCACCCATTTATTTCTTCCGAACATATGGCCTAGCCAATAAACATGTCTAATTCCAGATCGTTAGATTTAATAGTCAACATATGTCAGCATTAACTTGCAAGCAATTTCTTCAAAGCAGCGATTCTTACCATATGTTTTTCAAGTGTTATCCACTTGAAACCACCACCATGGCGTGTTTTTCCCTCTCTGCTCTTAGCGTCAGAACAGATGTAGAATTGGTTGAATAAAGACCGTCCCTTTTTCTAACTTTTAATCTGATTCTGTCTCCAAAATCATGACATATATATATATATATATATATATATATATATATATATATATATATATATATATAAATCTTCATTAAAATACAACAAAATGACAACTTTAATAAATAAAGTACGTTTGAGTAACTAATTGATTTCGTAAAATACATTAATATTCTTTTTCTAAGAATAAACTTTATCCACATATCAAAATTTTCAGCTCATTTTCTGTAGTTTGGCTATCCACTTAAAAATTACATTATTGCTTAAGTTTAGTTTTACACTCTAGTGTAATACCCTTCTTTACAGCTCTGTAAATAATAGAATCAATTGATTTCTTTTAACACAAAATCCTTCTGCTTTAGTCATATAATTAAATATTATGTAAATATTAAAATAAAATTACAAATAATAAAATCTAGCCAAACACATATATATAATACGCAGTGCATATAACATATGTAGTAAAAACTAAACTATAAGCTAATAAAATACTTATTGTTAGCTACAATGTTACAGAATTTTTAATAGACACTAGAGCTTACGTTTGTTTCCAATTTTAACGCTTTGCGATTACATATTAGATAAAATGTTCGCTGGAACATATTATCTAAGCATTTTACCTATGTTACTTTTTAGTTTCTATATATAAACTGTTTCATTGTTAAAACTTGTTACTTTATATCTTTTATTATTTTTAAATGTAAATATCTACTGAAATCTTAGATTTTATTGATTGAAAGAAATTGTTTGCTTCATGTAGAGAGATTTTCAGAGTATACATGTAATAAAAATCAACTTTTAGGAAGAGCTTTAAATAGATGTAAAAAATATGATTGTGAAACAGAAAGATTTAGATAAATGATTATGAGCGATGATTTAGAATAAGAATTTGACTAATTAATTAATTATCATAAACATTTAGTAAAACATTTTGATCTATTAAAAACAAATTTTTGTGCTACTGCAGTAAAAGTTGCGGGGTGTATGAAGAAAGATTAATTTGTTTGCTAGTGCTAAAATTTGTTATGAATTTTTCACTTCGTATTAGTAACTAATCATTGGAATCAAACGGCACGGAAACAAAATGCGTTTTTGCTATAATAAATTAACATAACTTTTTAAAATAATATTTTCTTGGTACTTCATGTTATAAGCCGTGTATTTTTTGTAAAAATTCTAAAATTATAGTTGAGAAGGATATTTTAAACAGCTAACAAAACAATGTTAATTAGATTGTTTCAAATAATATATTGTTACATGGATAGGAGTTCGAGGATTTTATGAAAATCAGTCACAAAGAGCAAGGACAGTCCTTTAGGAGTAATGTTGAAAAAAGTTGTTGAAAAACAGTAGCTATATTCGCAGAATAAATCTAAGAAGACCTTTACACATTTTATAGCATTCAGAGAGAACTGCCAGTGTCTAAAATACCAGTATGTTATAAGTTATTCACAAGAACTCCCTCGCCCTATAAAACAGCCGTAGTTATAACTAATCGCTGGTTGACTCTTCACAGTCAAAATAAGACTGATCCAGTTTTGACGATCAGCTTCGACGTATTCATAGGCCTCACGGATCTTTCGCGAAATATCCGCTCACGTCATATATTGTGAAATTAGTAGTTTCTCCATTAGATTTCCGAACAATCCACAGGGTAATGAACTCGCCAACAGTTTCACCAAAAATTATGCCAACTTGTCTCTATCACAAATATTTCGCCAAGTTTCTAATGAATCTGTATTATACTGTAAGGAATGGCTTTGCTTGTGTGCGAATATTCCTATTTTGGCATTAAATAAATACAACAGAGGGTAATATAAACTTATGATACACACATCCAGATATATGTTATTTACAATGTTTTAAAAATTCATTACACAGAATTCGTGACAATGTAATTCATACATTATTGCTTTTAAAAAGTTCTCAAAAACTGGTTTAGAAACTTGTTAATAATAATTTGAAATTTTTGTTAATAATAATTTTGTTGCTTGAAAGATATTATAAACATGAAATATAGTTTTTATGCTGTTGCTTGTGGAATGTTCTTCCAGATACCATAGTTTATTTTTAGCAGAAACATAAATATGACGAAGCGTTTTATTAACAAGGTGCTTATCTCATACGTATATAATATTCTATCGTCACAATCGGAAAAATGATCGGGTGCTGTTTAGCAGAAAGAGTGAGTCAGCTAATGCGGGAAAGCGTGTAATCGCACAACTGATTATCGACCTAAAAAATAATCCTTTCGTTCCAATCCTTCTGCAAACGATAAATTTCTTCAAATAATTCTAATAATAAACACAAATTCTAATATACAAAAAAATATAATAAAGGACACATTTTCACAAAAATTAGGAGATTAACAGTACTGACAAAGTACCCTACAAATTTCATTTTACCGATACTCCCTCCCCATTTTCTTGTGACTCGTATCATTGAGAAGCTTGCCGCCAAATTTCAGATCAGTTATCAAATTAGTTTTTAAGATATTTGAAGTTTTCTGAGCTATGATTTTGGATTTGGATTCATTTTAAATAATTTTTCTACTCTTAAATTGAATAAATCAAAAATATTCTTAGCACAATATTTTAGTGTGAAATGCTTATTAATTCCAATTTTCATTACTAAAATAATTTCTGCTTGATTATGTTTTAAGTATTTTAAATACCAATAATTAATTAATTAAAATTTTCAAGGTCAATTTTTACTTTAAAAAAGTAGTTTATATAACTTAGAAGCTTTATCATTTAATCTTTCCTATTGAGAAAATATCACGGCCAAACCATTTTCTGTGAGAAACAATACGTCGAAGAGATGGAATACTACTGAAAATGAAGTATCTAAAAATCAGTTCTCAGTTGATACTGCATTTAGACTTCCAAATACAAGTATTCTGAATTCAAGAATAGTAGATAAAACTGAATGTTTTCTTGATGGACTATAAATTACACTGTACTAATCATATTGTAGTAGTATATTTTAGTATTTTAAAGTCGTACAACAAGATCTAAGACTTCCTAAACTGCCCAATTTAAAATTGAAAAAAAATTAAGTTTTATGAACAAACCTGGCAATTTTAGCTTAAGTTAGTATCATTCTTAATGTGTACATAAATATTTTGTGTTTCAAAACGTTCGTGAGCATATTAGGTTAAGATTGAGCTGAATAAACTGTCATCGTAACAAATGCTCGCAATATTATGCAAAAATATATTTTGAATTAAAAGAAAACTTTTTCATTCATATTTAATTAAAATAGTGTTTTAATGTAGAGCATACATGGGAAAATAACATATTTAAAACTTAGAGCTATACGGGAATTATAAGTTTTCGTGTTATGTCTTTTTCTCAGGCTTTCAATTTTGAAGTTATAAGTGTTTTCTAATTCCTAAGGATTTTTCTATTCATCATAGAGCCTTGAAATGTCTTGCATATACTCCTAAACGTATGCTCCATAAAAGTGGCTATGGGCTTAGGTCTGAGGTATCTATTTATTTTTTGAAAGATGCTTAAGTTACTACTTAAAAAAATCTTGTTTTATACAGGTTTTTCTAGAAAAATAACTATTAAAAATCGACAGAGGAATAGATTTTCACATCCATACTAAAATTTTTTTTGCAATAATCAAAGAAATGTTAATAACTTAAAATGACTAAACAATTTTAAAAATTAGCATTTTATAAAAATTTGAAAACTTCAAAAATTCTTTTTTTTAAATTGTAAAAAAATGGCTGGTCAAACGAACGTTTTACTTTCAGAATCAATTTAATAATATCATCTGAATATGAAACACACATTATTTTTTCTTTCCATATTTTTTGAAAAAAAAGTACAGTGTAGCCTTAATGAAATATTTTGCACATAATATCTTAACTTTTCTTCATTCATAAGGAAATCTGTTATTAGAAACTCCATTTGAAGACATACTAATTTAGTTACATTGTCTTTCAATAAATCTTATCAAAATTGAAACAAAAGTCTCTATTTCTTGATTTATTTAAAGAACATGTGCCCTTAATCCACTGAATTTCTTTTTGAGTATCTGAATTTAAAGTTACATCATTTATAAATCATTTCAATTCAGGTAACAAATTTACAGTCAAAATATCGTTACTAAGTTCGGAAGTAAAAAATAATGGAACTTACATGTTTGCATAGAATAGCGCTTTTCTGCTTATGATATTTGCATTAAATTAATGAGTTACCTATATTAAAAGTACATAAGCAGAAAATGGTTTTTTAATTACTGCAATTCCGCTAAATGCCAAATATTTATTGTCATAAAATAATTTATGTTTTGTACCCATAAGTTAGCTTAATATTATTTTAGCACTTTTATAATGTCTTTTCTCCGGTTTTTGATTACATTGTGACAAATAAGATGTTACTAATGATATATCAGGATGTGTTCTATTAGTCAAATGTAAAAGTTCAAAATTATTTCCTGATACATAATAATATCAATCAATTCGTTTGCAGAAGGGAAAATTGTATCTTCTGTTTTTACAATCGGAGTTTTAACACTTTAATGGCTCTCTAAATTTGATTTCTCAATAATAATTAAATATATTCAGACTGTGACAGACTGATATTATTTTCATGTTTTATAAGTTACATGTTTAAAAACGTATTAGTTTTGATCGCAAGTTTCTCAAATACATTTCTAATATTAAGTATAATACTTTGATAAATTTTATTACCATTGCACAAAATGCCAAAACAATTAAACACATATACATAATAGAAAAATATTTTGTATGCAGACAATTACCAGAAGCTGGGTTTTTAATGCGAATTTTTCTAATTTACACTTTATTTTTCTACACCAGTTTCACCACACATACACATGATCAGATTTAAAAAATATAGTTACATTCATTATAAATAAAAAATAAGCATACAAATATTTCGTCAGATTTTGTATTTCTTCATATGAATATTCATAAACTTTAAATATCGCGCTTACAACGTATATTACTATATTTAAAAAAGGAAAAAATGAAGTTTTTGCAATTCACAAGAGAAAATAACTGCAAACCTAACTTACTTTATGTGATTCATTTTTACGGAAGTTGATTCTCAGGTTGATATTCGTGTGTCTAATTTAAATCTCATAATACACGAATTTACGATCAGCATTCTTATTCGATTAATCTATACCAGAATTGCTCTTCCTGCTAGAACCGGAAGAAAATTGCTGATCATTTGATGTCGTTTCAGATTTCGTTTGGAGAAAATTGTTTCCGCAAAAGTACCTTGTTTCGGAACAGGAAATGAATCACTACATTAAATTACGATTAGCTTAATCGTTATCACGTAATTTGTTTCGAAATTCTCAGTCAAACGTAGATTCAAAATGCTCAGAATAGTTTCCTTTCAAGAACACTCCTAAGGGCAAGAATTCGTGAGTGAAGATAATAAACCCATTTAGCATCGGTATTGAATATTGGATAGATGAACAGATTTTAGCAATTCAAGAATGAGACAGCGTATGGAATTTAAATTATTGGAACATTATTATGTTCAACTTAAAATGTAGTGATATAATGTCTTTACCTCTAATTTGAATTTTTTAAATTCACAATTTTGAGACTTGGTTCTGCACAAGGGGTTGAGGCGGAGTGATGAAGTATTATACTCATTATTCTTTGAGTAAAAATGATTTAATCTAATATTCAAGGCCCTTACTCAGTTTTTAATTGTGAGATTAAATAAAATAAATTATAGTAGTGAACCAGATTTTATTGTCTAAAATATACAAACCAACAAACTTAAACTCAACGTAATTTTAGTAAATTAAGAAAAGCTCTTAAGAAAACATTTTTCAGCATTTATGTTAGCAGTACACGTATAAATAATATATTTTAAAAATAAAATTTAAAAAAATATATTTATTTGATTGTTGTATTTCTCAGTTTGTGTGTTTGTGCATAGAGTGGACTTGATAGATATTTTTTATTTTAATACCAAATAGTATTCTTAGATACAATCCAGACTATAGGATGGATGTTATGAATTGCCTTTCTTCGTAAGGTAAAATTACAAATCCCCACTGTATCTTACCCACATTTGTTTTGAATTATTTTGAGTTAAAGTTCAAAATTAGTTTTTAACATTCTGAGTTTTGAAGTTTCCCCATACATTTTTCACTTGTGTAATTTCATTTATGCCGAATCTAGCATTACTTTTGTTCTTTATATTTCGCTAAAAAAGAATTAAATAATTTAAAAAATGAAAAAATTACTTCCATTCTTAGTCCATTTTTGATGAGTCTCTAGCTGCATCAATTTTGTAATAATCTCAGTTACTTCAAAATAAATATAAATTTTTTGTAATATATTTAATTATTTATCAGCAGAATTCTCTAAAATTCAAACGCATTAATGAATTAATTAGCTAACTGTTTGTTATTTTATACATTGTCAAACACGTGTTTTAACAAACAAATACATCTAAATATGTTTAAGCTCTTTATTTGGCAATTCTCTTATGAATAATCAAAAAGGAATTAAGAGAGAAATTATTCATTTTCTGTATTTAATTAATGATGCTTCATCCAGATAGTTAAGCACGTCACAGGAAAACGTATCTTGGGAAAACGTATTTCGTTTCTAAAATATTTTACTTCGTTTGAATCATAAATATTTTCAGTATATTTATAAATACGAGTAACAAAAATGAAGACATTTATTTCGGTCTAATTTTAAATCTCATCACTTTCCACATTTGCGTAAGTAAAGATTTTAGAGAAACAATTGAGCTTAGTTTGTGGGGCCGTTTGATCAAACCTAATATTGGGATTTTATCTGTATTTTCAAAAGGTAACTTAGTATTATTAATTTTTACACTATTTTAAGTATCAAAACGAATCATTACGTTAAAAAATACCCTTGCAAATTAGAATTTTTTTAATGAGTATGCCAGTTTTAGAACACTTTTCACAGAAGCAAAATACATTGGAATTATTTCAATAAAAATGAAATAAGTTTCATTTACATAAATTATATGTATGCCTCTTGTATTAAATATAAGATTACATACATTTTATAGAACAAGATAAACATTACAAAATATATAATGTGAAATAATCATTTGATTTATTTATTGTGTAATTTACTCAATTTCTCTGTCATTAAATTATATCTATACATATACATAAATTTATGTCAACAGTATACACCAACTTTCATTGTTGATAGCATATATGAGTATGATTACCGAGTTATACCGTAAAAGGTTAACTAATACTAAACAATAACAGATGTATCTTAGAAAATTTCTTCTGTTAGTTTATTGAAGTTCGTGTATATACTGTAGCAAAATTCAGGTATTAATTTTAATTTGATTCATTTCAGGTAGATTTAGATTGTAGTACACAGCAATAAGGAGACGTTTAGAGGTCAATAACTTCCTACATTTGAACTGATAAATTGCCTTACAAACACTTGAGGAAATTATTGCTTTTCATGAAAGTGATAACTTGTTTTATGTTACTGAGGTGGAAAACAAATATTCAGGTTAGCCACATTTCCATGAAAAATGATCATAAAATAGAAGATTATAATTCATTGTTACTGTCACAGTGAAGAAAGTCATATGAGTCCGAAGAATAGCTATCCAAATAATTTTGAGGTTTCATCAACTGGCTACAATGGTTGAGCCTTGAATCTATCAAAATAGTAGAGTTAGTAAATATAGTCTGTAGTTAGTTAACAAAATATTTTTTTTTCAGAACTCTTGATAACATCCATTTTTTTTATCTAAAATAAAGAAAATACACAAGATAAAATGGCTAACTTTGCTTCCACGATTTGATCGTACTGAAGTCCATGAATAAATGCACTTGTAAACATCTATTAATTTTAATTTTTACTGCGGTACACATTACGCAATTACTACGGCACACATAATAATGCTACAACAGAAAGCACACTAAACAATAACAAATCTATAGTTTTATAACTATTATCAATTTTTAGCTCATCCTGTACATTTCACCTACGCATCCATTTAAACTCTGATTTCTTAAACTCTTTCGCTTGATTTTCTTAAGCTCTTTAACATCTAATTTAACACTGATTTTTTAAATTATTTCTCCTTATTTTCTTAAACTATTCAGCATCCAATTGAACTCTGATTACTTAAACTCTTTCTCTTGAGATTTTTTAAACTCTTTAACATACATTTTAACACTGATTTCCACCAGTGTCGCTGCTGTAGTTTTTAATGAAGATGGGAGCTTTTAGACAACAACTATTATTATCCTTTAAGTGTTTTAAAATTTAATATTGGTGTATATTTTCATAAATGCTATAGACTAACAAATTGTCTTGATACAGAGATTAACAGAATACTAAATTACTTACTTGTTTCCACATAATATAAATTTATTTTTCTCAATTATTTTTTTCCTGGCCATATTCCTTAAAAGTTCTTATTTCACCCTTATAATTCATCTCATTACAATAAAAAGAAATCTCTAGAAAGCGCAATGCAATAGTCTTTGTATCTACAATTTGTTATCTGAAATCTGGATATCTCTTCTCATGTTCTGAATGAGTACATTCAAATTTAGGGGAAGCTCAGAAATGTTTTCCGCTAGAGTGCTCTTGAAACATTACGAAATGGAAACTCAGAAAGAATCATATATATATAAAAGAGAAATAGAAAAACAACGATATTTATTGACTGGCATAAACAGACTGTAAAATAGTCTAAAAAGTTTTTTCGATGGTTTTATATCTCTAGAAGAACGAGAAAACAGTTGTAAAAAAGGTGGCTTTCATTTTAATTCTTAGTTTCTCTAAGAACTCAATTTTTGTCTTTCTTTCACGTAAGTGTTCTAAGACAGCTTAGTCTGAACCGGAGGAACTTTATAAGGACAATAAGTGGGCTATTTTATATTCGTAACAGTAAGCAGTTTTTGTGTTTCCAGACGCCTGCATCAGGTTCTTCACAAGAGATATGGAACACGATGATCATAAATCTGGGGATGGTAAAGAACATTAATACTTCCGACGAAAAACCTCGTCTTAAAATCTGCTTCTGTTAAAAGTTCGTGAAGGATTATGATTTTTATGGCATCGTTTTCTCCAAGCCTGCACGATAGAATTTTACATTTTCTTACTACTACTTTGGCAAACTTGTTTGCTGAGAATGCTTATTATGTAAAATGATAAAGACGGGACGTGACAACGTTTCAGAAAATTGTAACTTACTCAGCTTTTTACGAGAGTTATGGAAGTTTGCTAAAAGAGGAAGGGCGCTTTAAATGGTTATAATAGTTACATTTATCTGTCATATATTTTTTGCGTAAGAATTTTTACAACTGAAATGTTACAATATTTATTCAAAATGCTATTGTTGTTTTGATATACTTGTAATAATATCATGTTTCAATAAATACACTTAAAATTCAAGAGATTTAAGCGATTTAGTGAGCAATTATGTGTGTTATTAATATTATTATATTTTTAATCAGAGCCACGTTGTGTATATATTCATTAATAACATACTAAATTACTATTATTTTAACCTAATGCTAAACAATAGGCAAAAAAGCAAGACAAAACAGGGCACCCAGTGGAATGGCCTTAGTACTACAATATCAAACTCTTCGATTTAAGAATGTGGCTGCAAGGTCAAATATTGTGGGAGTGCCAACTTCCCTCTTTTTGTCTATATCAGTAACTTAACTAGAATTAGAAGAATGAAGAAATTTTTTAAAAATATTTTTTAAAATAAAACTCCTGTGCAAGAAATACATTCCCTCCAATCTTACAATTACTAAAAGTATATCCAATAATTTAACAGTAACTAAAATTTTAACGGGGAACTCAGGAGATTTCCTTCTTATATATAAAAACGACACGTGATTTCTATAATAAATCTTAAGCAGTGACCTTTTCTTACAGAAGATCTATAATATGATATTGAGATTAAGTATATGAAACGAATTGAATAAATGAGTGGGGAGTAGCTATTGGTAGCGAAAATACTGTAGCAGCTAGTCGACAGTTCGTTAGATTTCTATAACCAAGCTCAACTAGTACATTAAAGGTTTAGAGTGTTTTCACTGTAGTATTATCTACATCAATTTATATCTCTTCTTCTCTCTTCGTTTCTGACAGTTAAAATATTTTTAAATTTATTGTTCATATAAGCACTTATAAGAAAGACTTCCCACCATTAAATAAGTTGTTTGATTCGTCAAAGTGAAGCCAATAAATTGAAATTAATTTAGTGTTTTCAATTTATTACGGCTCTGATACCTACAATTGCCTCTGGTTCAAGAGTAGACATAAAAGATACAGCCTGTTCAGAGTTATGCGCACAATTTTCAGGCTTACGATTAAAAAAGTGACGTAAATTTGTTAATCGTTAGCAACTGAAAACAGCAATAAAATAATTAAAAAAACTAATCTAATGCCACTTCTATTAGCTTTATTAACACTAAAGATATGAAACTCTACTTCGCATGCGTAGTATTTTTATTATTTTTAAAGCAAATTAAAATGTATAAAACAACTAAAATATAATTATTCTCCTAATTACATTTATTGAATTTATGACGAGAGGGTAAAAGAATTTGTTTACTAGGAACTTCGTAATTTTTCCCTGTGGGAGATCATTTCCATACTATCAAACGGTAGTGTACTCAAGTGGTCGCCCTCCAAAGTAATAACCACGCTAGATGATGTTTAACTTCGATAAACTGGTGATAAACTGGAATTTCAGGATGCATGTTTGTGGATACGGCAGAATGTATCATTACAGAGGATAAGAAATATAAGAAATATCTTATAAAAAATTATTCTACAAACTTCCGTATACAAATCACATGACTTAAGATCAAATAGATTTTAGAAAAGACATATATATACTCACTAACAGCCCAGGTTTTACTTTAAGTGCAACGTTTAACTCTTTATATCTCACCGGTGGACATATACGTCTTGCTTAACCAATGAATAAACTGCCTGGACGTATATATACGTTTTTCCGAAATACAAAGTTTTCTTTGCGCAGTTTCACAAAAATTTTTCGAAGTCTTTCGAACAGAATAAAATGACCTTGACAGTGCTTGCGAGATATTTAAGCAATTCAAAAAAGTATTTTCTTATTTATTCCTTTTCTTCCCCACCCCAATACACCACGTACTATGTTAAAAAGTGAGTACCGGGGAGCATATTACGTAAATTTTGATCGACAGTCAAAAGCCTTTCTCCATTCTCTATTAGTATGTTCCTAAACGTAACGTTGGGAGACTAATTGATTTTCAGAGGGATAATTCTTCATAATTATTCTTCAATCTAGTGATCATCGATTAATTAGTTGCATTAATCCGTTTCAAACAATTTAAAGGTGTTCAATATAATTGTATTTATTTTTTAGTGTAAAAGAAACCATTTTACATTTTATCTGAGTTTCATTCAATTTTAGACAGCATTTAGAAGCATACATACTTTTACAAATATTGAGCTGATTGTACAACCTTTTAAAATATCTTACACAGTTTCAAAAACGGTCTTCTTTTGAATAATTTATGTACAGTTTTTCGAAAGCTACACTAGCATACTCGCAGAAGACTAATAAAAACTAAAATGAGCCATTTGTATTCGAGTAACTTCTCAAACTTACATTACAAGAACTTAAACTACAGTAAAGTTCATCTCAAGTTAAGCTGAATAATTGAATATATATAAGAGTTTAGCATAAATTGTTAAGATCATGCTAGTTGTTACGAATTAATATGGAAAGTTTGAAATTATTTTAAATACCAAAATAGTCGTACTTCAAATTAGATGCACTAATCTTTGGCAGTATTCCCAATTAGAAAAGGAGAGATGGTAGTTCAGTCCGCAATATCAACATTTCCTCCCTTCTTCGTCCAAGATACTTATTAAATACCATAAGAGTAAATGCAATGTATTTCGGTTCTATCCAGTTTTTGCTTAAATGAGCAATATGAACTGATGTTAGTCTAACAAATAATAACAAACAAATAGTAACAAAAAATAAAGTTTACCACACATGTATATATATATATATATATATATATATATATATATATATATATATATATATATATATATATATATATATATATATATATATATATTATACCTGTATTTACACCACTATGAATCAAAACGAAGAAATGAGCCATCTTGCCTCTTATTAAGATACATAGATGATTTACTTGGTATAGGTCGCGACAGGGAATTTAAACCTAGCATTAATTTTTATCCGGAATACCTAAAATTAATACAGACAAATTTTAACTCGAACAAAGTTGAATTTTTAGATTTAGATTTAAATATTATTGACAATAAATTATATAGCAACTAGAGGACCCAACAGACGTTATCCTGTACACACATCTTAAATTGAAAAATTCCCTTTCCAGAAATGGTTTGAAATAATCAAATAGAATATAAGCAAACCAAAAATTACTGTTGCCAAATTAACAAATTAAAATCCAGTTGTTGAAAAAAATGGGAAAATCACTTAAAAATTTAATTTTAAAAAAATCTAAGGCGAATTTAAAAAAAAACCCTTTCTAGTGCACATCATTAGGACCTATAGTAATTATGTGCCAAGTTTTATACACTTCTGGGCTGCTTAAAAGTGAAGTACACACCCAAACTATTTCCGATTGGAAATAATTTTAAATAAAAAAAAGTTTAAGAATGTGTGTAATCAATTAGCTACACAAATAGATATGTAGGTTAGGATAATTGTTGTCAATGCCCTTGTAAATTTAATCGAAAATCATGTAAAATACTCACTTCAATTGCGTACTAAATTTGGAGAATGTATAGTTTTTTATGCACACTTCAAAACTCTTCAAACACTAATTACATCTGAATGTAATAATTTAATTAACACACGATTTATTTCAACAAAATAATAACACGAAGTGACAAAATATTTTCCTGAAATGATCACAGCTCTAATTGTCGGGACCAACTTGAATTACAATAAAATATTTTTGAATATTCGATACTGTGATCGTAGCGCAGTCTGCCTGATTCAATGTAAAACATTCCAAGATCAACAATTTATAAATAAAAAAAATTAATTAAATAAACATTTCTAAACCGAATTATAAATCTAAAACATTCTCGAGTTCACTGGAACAGACAAAAAAAAATTGGTCGATCCGTTTAGGAGGAGTTCAGTTACATACACACGCACAGAAGAATTACATATATAAAGATTATTTGAAAAGATATTAATTACAAACGCTAAAAAGCGTAAATTGTCTGCATTTTCGTAACAATAAAGACCGGATTTGGGCAGTTTGTCTGAAAATCAATTTTCGACGCCAACTTACGTCTTTTTCAATTCCTACTATTAGCTCACGTTCTCTATACATATTTCATTTGTGTGTTTGTTTGTTTATTTATTTATCTTGGTGAAATTTTCAATCGTTGATAAAATACATTTTAAAGCGCTCAATTGAGCTGAAATGTAATGTACATGATTATTTTAGATGACAATACAATAATTTAATTATAATTAATAAAAAATAATTGATTAAAACTAATTATTTAAAAAAATACAAATACAGCCACGTTGGCCACTTAGCGACCCTTTTGGCGACTTATGTCAAAATTTGAAAAGGTTTTTTTTCTCACGTGTTAAAGCATTCAGTCGAAAGGAAATTTTATACACACGATTGTTTTGGATGAAAATACGATACGTTAATGATAATTAATACAAAAATTAATTACCACTTAATATTGTAAATCTATCATATGTATATACATTTTTATATTAATTGCAACTATTTAATAAAAAGTATCTAATATAAACTTTTTCTTGGTTGATCTAAGTAGGAATTGATTAATTTTTTTATATTACGTGTTTATAACAATAGCGTTGTTACAAAAATGCAGGTAGATGTTGAGTTGCATTTTTTTGAATTTTTGAGTTAATATCTTTTTAACTAATTGTGATATCGGACCAAATTGTGAATCTAAACCATTCTCGAATTTACTTGAACCCCCCACAAAAAATTTCATCGAAATCGGTCCAGCCGTTTAGGAGGAGTTCAATGACAAACACACTCACAGAAGATTTTATATATAAAGATATCTATGATAAAAGGGAAGCATTTAACTTCAATGTTATACAGATACCAAACTTCAATTGTTGTTTACATATATCATTATTTAGAAATCTAATTTTAAATTTTTTGATGAGAAATAATAATTTAACTACACAGAATATTGATAAATTAAATAACATGCAGAAATTTATATTTGGTTGTATACAGAATGATTATCCCATCAAATTCTTGAGAAAATACAGAGATCAAAAATATTTCTTAAAATTCTTTTTAAACTCATAAAACTGGCAAATTTGTGAAGGGTTACGATGAACTTTAGGAAATGCACAAATCCACCACACGACATTACGTCCACAAAGTCAGCTTGTTCGTGGTGTAGCTGTGAAGAACATGTACATTTCCCTCACAGGATATATTTTAATACACACACACACACATAAACCAATATGTACATGAATACACTTTAAAATTATTTATGACCAATCAAACAACTTTTTTGCATGCAATATGGTTTACATCTAATAACAAACAGTAAAACTCTAATGTGTGAATATGGATCATTTGGATTGATATCGCATTAGTGGGAGTTATGAGCAATATAGGAGTGGTGATTGTTGTAGGAAATATGAGAATTCATTCAGAAATAGTGAATTGAAGTATTGATAGGATGCTCTTGGTTGAGGTTTTGATGATTAACACTATTCATTCGGGAATATACTGGGTTTAAATATTTAAAAAAACATTTTTCTTCCTAAACGACTATTTTAAAGATGGGTGCATCATCTTCGATGTTCGATGGTTCGATTACATTGTGCACTTAATATTTTTAGAAATTTAACATTTTTATGTTATAATATCTTTCAAAATGCGATGGCGAATAGTTTAACTTTTTAGTGTATTAACTTTTTAAATTTTAAATTTTTGAGAATTGGATATTTCCCGATTATCTTAACAAGTTGCAACAGAGGGAAGGTTGGCGCCATCAAACTAGTTTAACCTCACTTATCGGTCCTAAGTCCGAGGTTACACTTGGATATTCCGATCAGTAATAATTAACTCTTAGATTACCCTCCCAACGGTATATACTCGTAACTTGAACATACAAAGTTTTGTACTATGTGCTTTTTCAATTATTCTTTTTTTATCACTTCGTACGATATTTGTCCATTAATCACAAAAATCATTCACAGAAGTCATGTGAATTTCGATACTTCCGTTTAGTATTTTAACATAAAGCCAAGATTCTCTGGAAAATTCATTCTGCTCCTTCTATTTTTCATTTCGTTATGTAAATCGCCGTTCGTTCGCCTAGAGCTGTTTATTTGTGCCATATCGCTTCTACTTTGTGTGAGTGTGAGTGATTTTACATCTGAAATTAACCAATGTTTCAATGTATCCAGCATCATCTATTGTACCAAATCGATTATCACTAAATCAACAATATCTTAATTAAAATGGAAATACACTCAGCAAATTTATTGTATATATTCCATACGACAAAGTATATAAATTTTCTTAAAGAATATTTTCATAAAACATACATACAAGTGTAACTATTTGCTTGAATTAATATAAGAAAATCATTTGTAATTAAAAAACAGTTAATATACACTTTATTAGTATTTATTTTTTATTCAGCTTACTAAAGAATAGTTTTCTTAAGAATTTTTTTCATATTGAAAGTCAATTACTTGTTAATAAAAAATATCAAAGGATGAAATAAGTATGATTAAACTTTTAACTTTCAAAATAAATCCCTTATACCATAAATACTAAAATACATATATATATACAATTAATTAGGATTTTCTATTTTATTTCATTAGTTGCATTTTGAAAAACTTAGAATTATAAACACTATGTTAAATAAGCATAGTGGAATTGTAAAAAAAATGTTTTGAGGAGTAAGAAAAAAAAAACTAAAAATTATTTTTTGTGGAGCATTAAATGTGATTAAGTATTTAATTAAATGGCGATCTTATATAAGAGCATTATTTATAAATACATTTCTTGTATTTTGAAATAATTAAGTTTTTAAGCTTTAATGAAACGTAAGAACCACACTAACTCTCTCAGACTAATTTTTTTTCTATTTTAATAATTTTTTATTTTTTTCCTAATTATGTAATCTACTTAAAATAAATACCTTCAAGAAACACAATTTACTCATCGAATACAATTAATTTTATAGCATGATTTATAAGTTTTAATTAATGTTTCAAAAATGTGCTGATTAAGGCATGGGAAATTTTCCAAAAAACATTATTGCTCAAACTCAGTGGCGCAATAGCTCATGAGGGCAAGGGCCTACCATTGGACGCTGAGGTGCACGAGCATATGTCCCAATCAGGTGGTTAGTCTGAAGCTAGACCCCAGTGTTTAAGTCCCCAAGCAAGCTTGATACTCATTTGAAAAACATTATTATCGAAATTATTTTTTAAAAAAAATTCTGGAAGTTCACTCAGGAACATTGAAAATAGCCACCCAAGAAGAAAGCATCGGATTGAAATGAAATTTAATACACATAATGACACAAATGAGAGATTCACTTGTTTCTCAAAAACAAGACAATTAAACGAATACAGGATGTGCAACTACAAAAATACTGGGCAATTCAATAGCGCGTTGGACCACCTCCAGCTGCAATATATGCCGCCACACGGTCCGGCACTGAGTTGATTAGACACCTTATGTTGTCTTGAGGCAGTTGGGCCCACAAATCTTGAACAGTCAACTCTAAATCATGAACAGAGGGACACGAAGGCATCTGCAGTTTTAGCTGATCCCACACGTGCTCTACAGGGGACAAATCGGGGGAGCGGGCCGGCCAAGGAAGAGTCTGAAAATGACGTAGAAAGTTTTAAGCAACTCTTGCTGTATGCGGACGAGCATTATCTTGCTGGAAAATTGCCCCTGGGAGACCATTTAGGAAAGGTCCTACAAGGAGTCGAAGAATATCATCAACGTAACTTTGGCCCGTTAAAGTTCCACGCTTCACAATTAAAGTGGACCGGCTATCATAGGCTAAGGCCCCCAGACCATTACACTACATGTGCGGGCAGTGTGACGTAGAACAGTGTGTGGGGGGAATTGTACCGCTCACCAGGGTGCCTCCACACCCGTATACGGTTATAATCTATCCCCAAAATAAACCGGGATTCATAACTAAACACAACCTTTTGCCAATCTGTGATTTTCCACATTGAACTGGCATGGCACCACTGTAGACGCAGTTGCCGATGTTCCGGTGTTAAAGGGGGTGCACAGAAAGGGTGCTTGGATTTAAGATTTGCTTCTGCACGGTGTCTGGAAGTTGTTTGTGGAACAATTGCTACGCCTCCGTCTGCTCGTATCGATGAACGAGTCACTGTGGGGTCCACAAGTGCTTGTCGCACGATCCTTCGATCTTCTCTCCTCGTGGTCTTCCTGGTCGCTCCAGACCCGGTTTCCCGCACGTGGGTATCTTCTCGTGTCCACTGCTTACAATATTTTCTAACGGCACACTCCGAACGATCCACCTGGCCAGCAACACGGCGCGTCGACCAGCCTGCAGTTTTCATCCCGATGATCAGGCCTCTCTCAAACTCGCTTAACTATGAGAAATGTCTTCCGGCATGTTTCGCTCACCAAAGTCTTCCTACAATCGGCGGGTAATCGTCACGGTTATGAATCTTCGAATTTGCGCTGGCTTCTATAGCACCCTCTTCCTGATTGTAGCGCCTAGCGTATTGGCACAAAACTTGGATCACTTGCATATCACATTACGCTGTACTGATTTGCAAAGTTTCGCGATTGTACTTAGCTTCCTTCTTGGCTCGCTATTTTCAATGTTCCTGAGTGTATTATTGAAGCACTGATAAAGTACTTTACAAATGATAAGCACACACACACACACATGTAATTAATTCATAGACATTCTCACAAGTGAAAATATTTTACAGAAACTTTTTCATGAAGTTTTTCCAAACTTTGCTGGATTATTAAACTTTCCACAACAATTAAAGAACATTTAAGGAATTTTTGTAATAATTATTTTATTTAAGATCAAACGCATATTTTTTAAAACATGTTTCAATGTTTTTTTAAGCAGATGACACCAAATCAGAGGTTTATAAAACTAGAAACTATTAGAATCAGTATCCTGGCATTCAACTGATTTTTATCGCGATACTGAATAAATAAGTTCTTAAATTACTCACTGTAAGATACTAGTAAGGCAAGTGTTTACTAAAAGGAAAAAAATAAAACTCTTTTGGACACGTATTATATATCTTCTAGTCTGAATAGTTTAGAGTTCAAAACAAATGGCTCTTCACTTAAACGGAAGGAATTTTACAACAGAGTGTATTGTCTACTTATTTTTATACGCACAGTCTCTTATTATTATAGTTTTTTTTTCCATTTTATTCTGGACGAAATTCTTCGTTCCTGAAATTGAGGTCTCAAGTGCCTACAAAAGAGAAAGTTTCACGTAAGCCCTGCTCCTGTGAGACTGTAGGAAGAACATTCCGTTACGCCCCGATACCGGAGCTCATATTTCAGGTAATGTCTAGTTGCTTATTTCCGGAAAGGAATATCATTTTGCCATTCTTACTTCAATGAACATCAAGTGATATGTCTGTGTTTGATGCACTTTACATTAGTTACTATTCTTCGGTAGTTTTCAAATAAATTTTTTGTTCTTATAGAATTACTTATAAAGTTTGGGTTTTACGAATTCTATAGAAAAGCGTTCCACAAACTGTGGGGTGCGTGATAACTCTACGGGGAGGCGCGAGTATATTGAAAAGTCAAAACAAAAAAAAAGTTATAAAAATTATTTATGTACTGAAAGTAAACACACAAAATACTTTCTGATATACTAAAATATGGACTACAAATTTACACTGATCTAATGCACTTATAAATGTATCAGAACTTTACAGTGAATATTTTATTATTAATTTAAAAATAATAAGTTAAGCACAAGTTTGATTATTATCAGTGACTCCATTGGATTATATTAACACTTATCTTTATAAGTGATAATTTGTATGCTTTATAAATAATTCCTTAGGCGATTTAAAATTATGTGATTTGCTTCCCAATGACACCGTTTTCGACGCAGGTGCTAGTTGGATTGAAGATATATCATTGCATTTGTAGACTAGATGCATAAATAGTAATTTTTCTGCATTTTTTACTAGTTTATGTATGATGGGGGGATAAATAAGGAAATCCTCTGAAAATTCCTTGGAAAACACTGTTAAGTTGCTTTTGTTACATTCCAAAGACCTCGGAATAATTTTATGGATAGCACTGAACACAAAAGATCGTACTTCAAAAAGATGTATATACACGATCAGAAAATTCAAGTTTGGGCTAAACGAGACGTTTATATAAGTCGGTGGCACATAAGAGGTTAAAGTCGTATTGTAGATTTAGTGGCAAAGTATAGTATTATTGAATTCAATACAATGTTATTGTATAAAGGGGGACGAGGAAAATTATGATTGAATAATGGAAAACGCATATTGAAAGTTTGAGAAGCACTGCTATAGATTGAAATATTTGTTGTTGAATTATGAGTTTTTTTCTGGTAATCAGCAGAGTAAGGATCTAGTTTATACTGAAGAAAAAATGATATAATAGTTTAAATTAATTAGGAAATTTGTTCTTAAAATTTAAGTTCTGTTATATCGCATTATTTCACATTAATTATTGTTAATTTTAAATGTGATACATGGTTAATTCGATTTTTAAAGCATTTTACTTATGCCGCCTGTTTTTGTTAATGAATAAACATATATTTTTAAAGAAAATTTCTTAGGACTTTGGATGAATGGGAATAAGGTAATCGTAAAGAAATAAGAATTACTTTTTTCTAAATTATTAAAAGAGTTATTTAAAAAGGTATTTTAAAGTATATGTTTCAAATTGATTTTAAAAACACAGCATTATACAGATAAATACATCTGGCCTAACATGAAGAAGCATTTTCAACAGTGGATTGAAGCATACATTGCAAATGCAAGCAAGCAATCGAAATTCCTCTGACACACACGTTTTGCTTTAGAGAGAATCTCTGTAATAAAAAAATCTGTCTTAATAAAAAATTCAATCATCTAAATGTGGATATTTTAGGATCAATACCAACATGCCAAGTGTACAAATATCTCCTCACTGTGATTGACCGATTTTCTAGTTGTATTGAAGCTATATCATTGCATTTGTAGACTAGATGTATAAATAGTAATTTTTCTGCATTGTTCACTAGTTTATTTTACGTGCACACTTAACATTTTCTATGATGTAGAAGTCACCTTAATATATGTGAATTTAAATTTGAAGATATCTGCTAGAACAAACATTACTAAGAAAACTATGTTTTATGTTATTTCTGGATTCGTATAAATATTAAATTGAGAAAGATTTAAATACTTAATTAATTTTGTATAGTTGTAAATATATGATTTTATGATTTGAATATAAGCAAAAAACGTACTTTTAATTTAAATGTTTAAAAGTATACCGGGACAAATGGTACATTGAAAAAAAACATATACTCTGGGAAAAAATTATATTGGAAAATAAAGACTTTTAATGTATGTTAACCCTATTTGTTATAACGGGCTAAGCGGTAGTTGATGTCTGGGGATTCGAGTGAAGACCAGCTATAACCATTTCCAAAATCAGATTTAATCAGACTAATATCACGTACCCAAATGTCCACGCTTAAATATAACAACTCAATTGAATAAATCAAGTTTTCTTCTTCGGGAGAAAGTTTTCAGTGCTACATACATTTAAAAAGAAAAAGAAATACCCCAAAAGGATTAGCTCAAGGTTTACGGATAGACCAGTTACCAACCCCCATGAAAAAGATGTAATTTGTAAATGTGTCTCAATGACCCGACAAAAATTATGTTACTAAGTTTTAGAACTGATTCAGGACATTATCAAAATTCTAAAGTTACTCTATTTCCTGACCAGTTACGCACTTGCGACATTGCGCAAAAAATTCTTCAAACCTACTTCCTAAATTAAATTTAGTCAAGTCTTCTTATTCGAGAAAAAGTTCTCAATAGAACTTACAGTTAAAAAAAATTAAGTTACCCCAAAAGGATCTGCTGAAGGTTCTCGGATAGACCCGTTTCATTCTTATTAAGCACAACTAAGTATTGGAAATGCGTTTTGAAAAATGAGTTGTCTCGTATGAATTTTTGCTCATTGGTGCATTTTAATCGATTGTTTTTAAAGCTAAAGATCCGAATTATACTATAAAAAATAGAAATTAATTCTTTGTCATTTGAAACAAAGTTTATAAATGCGTTTATGTGTCTTTCATATGCATATACACATATTTCAAAATGTATATTATAAAAATCAAAAATACAAAGTTAAAGAAAGATTTTTTCGAAAGGAAAGAAAAAAGGGAGAAGAGTTTTATACACGAAAACGCTCGTGTAAAGCCGGTTTAAGCCGAAGGGAAATAAACCTGTCTGTAAAGGAAAAGATATTGAAGACATTTCGGAAAAGATAATTTTACTGACATGTGTATAGAAACCCCACAAATTGCGCATATATCCTCACCCAGAGGTGCGAGAAGAGGAAAAAGGGAAATCTCTATTGCGCGCGATAAAGTTATACTCTCGGAAAAAGACAGTGCAACGCCGGGCTAGACGGAGGGGAAACAGACACATCGAACATAGTAAACAGGTGAAGTATATTTAATGACATGGACAGAAATCCCCCACACACACAATGAAATGCTGATACCGAGAGGGGATATTTCATCAGGCATAAAGTTATACTCCCGAAAAAGCATGTACAATGCCGGGTAGTACAGCTAGTAAGAGATGAAGCTTGGAATAAAAACTCGACTCTCAGACTCTAATTGCATATAAATTTCAACTTACTTTTTGAGACTGATAAATTAGGTGAGTTGACATTTTTACATATGAAGATTAAAAAAAAAAAAGTGCTGTTTTTTTCAAATTTGTATTTTAAATTAAATGCACTTTAAAAAATCTCTTCACGAACATTTTCTATACATATATTTTAAAAGAAAATACTAGAAAAAAATTCCTCAAATACATTGCAATTTTTTAAGAGAATAAGAAGGTAATATTTGAAAATTAAACAAAACAAACTGAAAATTAACTCATTAACAAAAAGATTATTTAAGATGTCAAATGTGTTTTTTTCCCCTTTCATGACAGAATTTTCATTCAAAAAGTTTCATCTACGTAAATCACTACAGAATAAAATCAGATTCGGAAGTCGACACATTCTATTAACCATGAAAGAATTCATTATCCAAATTGAACAAAGGAAGAGAAAAGATTTTTCTTCTAAAAGATTTCTACTACATTAACCTTACTATTTCTTCACCACCTGGTCCACAACCTTAATTGGTTTCAAAGTCTCCCGCCCCTTCTTGTGAACGCATTGGAGGCAAACATGGAGTTTATCCAATATTGATAAGTATGCTGCACGATCTGTCCTGTTACAGGCAAAGACTTCTTTTGGGTCAAGAGTTGTATGTTAATGAGGAAAATTCTCAGACAAGGAGTGTTTGTTTAATAGATAAGGATAAGCCTCATGAGAAAATTTTAAAACAGGATAGGAATTTTGTCTCATGTTATGCGACAATAGATTTTGTTTTGAAAGAGTTTTGGAAGGTTTGTTAAGCTGTGATTTAAAAGTTTTAAAAGTTAAATATTGAGAGAGATTTAAGAAAATATTCTTTTTCACTGACGTGAAAAAAATGAAATCTTGTTCACAGTCGTAAATATTCTTAGAGTTCAATATTTATTAAATAAATATTTTTTTTCTCTATTTAATTTCTTCATTTTCAAAAAATATTTAAAAAGGACTAGTTTCTAACAGCAAAAAATATAACGTTCGAGTTCTTTGCATGTATATATGCATATATAATTTCATGGCAAATTTTAAAAAAAGAAAATACTTAAAAATAAGCTCCTATAATTTTATATTTCCCTATAGTCATAATGCTTTTCATTTGACACGCCGTCACGATATATCCATACAGTTTCAATGATTTCAAATATATTTTAATTTATATTTACTTGTTTGTGTCATTGATTGTACTCTTCACTGCAAAATTTTTCGTAAAAAAACTGGTTTTCAAGTTTAAAAAAATTATAATTATATTTGATTTTATTAATTAATAAATTTTACATTAATATGGTGCTGCTCTAAGATGGTTTCGTGTTGGTGAGAATTAAAAGATATAATTGCACTATATACGCATTTAATTTTAATATTCTTATATTAATTAAGTAGATTTCTTATATATTTCCTTCTTATATTGTTTTAATACTAGCGTGTACTTAAATTAATCTTCTAATACATAATAATGATTTATACATATTCCTTTTTCCTTTCCCAAAAGTTCAGTAGCGCAGCCAAATTACAGGTGAACATTGGCTTGCCTAAATCAATATTTAAACCTGTAATCTTAGCTATCAAGGCCAAGAGTTTGCTATTGTACTACCGCGGCTTACTTATTTCTTTCTGTACTGTCTGGTTGTATTTCTTTTTGTGCTCTGTTTATCTAGAATCTTAGATATATATATAGGTCAATCCATGATGTTTCAAATCTGTACCACATTTCATGAAACGTAATGACAGACATTTTCCCTGCAAACCATGACTATTTATTTTCAATGGGTGAGAAATCTGAAGAGCGTGATGGAAAGTTGAGCACATTCTACGTACAAGTAGGTCAAGATACATGCATCATTGAATTATATTTATTATTGAAACATGGCGCTTCAGAGACTTCAAACATAGAGCACAAACAGAAATGTAACGCTGGCTGTTCAAATTGCCAATGTCAGGAACAAGAAGTTTCCGTGTCATATACCTAATGGGTGTCTATTCCATCACACTCGATGCCAGGTCCAGATGCCGATACCGAATACAATACGGCCATCATCTAAGTATCTCCAGACAAAAACAGATTCATCATGATGCTGCCCTAGGACTGTTATAGATATGACTGGTTCCAAAGAAAAGAAACATGAATCTATATATACTTCTTTGTCCAGTGTTGTCACTTCGCGCACCCCTATTATTGTTCATGTCTGCGTTGTAATGTCAAGGGAGGCTGACGTCTGAGTTTCCGTTTCCCGGGTGATCTTCATTTGATTGCACTTAAATGCTAATTATTTGTACAACATATTTATTTCATGGGAAATTGATGTTTGTATACACCGCTTTCATGGTGTTGCAATTTAAAATGGCTAGAAGTGTTATTCTAAAGGAAAATAAACCTTGTTAGGGGCACCAAGATTTCTGGCTTGCGTTTTTTTTTATTTTCAACTATTTCCGCATGAACTCAAAGTTCAGAGTGTGTGTGGAATTGATTCCTATATAATATTTTTTTACTCACAAGGGAATGACTTTTTTTTGGTGAAATATGTATTCTTGGTATTGATTTTAAAAGAAATGAAATCTCATTAGGCGTTTCGTACCCCAACATTCATCTTCATTAAAATCAGAATCATGTATAATTTGTTCTCTTCCACACGGCTTTCATTTATTTTTTATGATACAATGCCGATGTTACATGGTATACGCATTGTATACGCTTTTGGCGATGATGTACCGTAAGTGCTGGAAAGAGATTTGGGCACCGGCTCAATAGGCCGGTACACAAAAGTTATCTTCGGTATAAGTAGTCACACATCTGTGTCGCAATTGTTTTAACTACTGATGAAATCAGCTCATTTATTGCCCTTCAGTTATGGCGAACATTGCATAACAATTGTCACTTTCATCTGAAATCAATACGCCGTGGCCTATTAACCTCAGGCGTCAACTGATTGTTTCATGGCTCATAAACGTCTTTCTATGCGTATTCTGAACGATTGAACGTTAACACACCAGTGACAAATTAAGCTCATTTCGGGTCCTGGGGGCAAAAAATCTACAAGTGACCTTGACACTAGCATATTCAGCTTATCCGGGCCCTTTCGAGCCCCTGGGTGTCCTCCCCAAGTGCCTAATAGACAAGCCTGCAGCGCAGCAGCCTACTAAACGCACACTGTCTGGAATCGAAGATGGCCTATTAAAGAAATTTTAGAGTGACATTATATTATATAAGCTGTACTTAATATTTTTAATTAACGATTTTAACAATTTTATTGACTAAATAATAATTAACGGCAAATCACTAAACACTACACACCTATATTTTAAAATATGGAAATAGCTTTTTTCGAAAGAGACGTTTTTTTCAAATTAAAGTAATCTGTATTATATAAAATATTGTAATTTAACTGATAATTTATAACATGTGAAATATTATCCAGGTAGTTTGTTATAACCTGATTACTTAAAATTTTTACAAGCTTTCGGATGTTGGATGAAACGGAATCTTAAGTGTAAGTCAATACTTCAGCTTGCCTAATACAAAAGTTAATAACTCTACGAGTAAAAAACTTTATTATCAACATATGTATTGCTCCTATTATAATTAATTAGCTGAATATTTAATTATTAAAAATAGTTACATAATAAATTATCTCTAACTTATTGCTATCAGGGGCACCTTAGGGTAAGACTTAAAGCTATGTATATGTATTACAATTGAAATATACATTTTTTTGAAAGCTGAATTAATGTGAGTGTTCTAAATTTGAAACAGTGTAAAAATGTTCAAATTTCTGAGTATGGGTTGAACGCACTTCTATATATTGTTAGTAATAGATGATAACATTTACTCTATTAATAATAACAATAACTAAAAATCATTTACATTATACTGTAAAAGTGAGTATGATAATTAACCAGAGTTAGCAACGTAATATTTGAAAAAAATTGCAACACTTCTACTTAAGTTGAATTTTCAAGAATTTTTCATTTGAAAACATGCAAAAATTTAACTTCTGTAAGAGGTATACCGGATTTGTTATACAGAAGGTAAAACACACACGATGAATAATTTATTTACACAATAACTCAGATTTTTAAAAGAAAAATTATTTTGTAAATGCTTATTGAGCATAAGGGTATAAAAATATATTTGGTGATTCGCTGTCTCTCTCTCTATATATATGTACCAGGGTTAAAATAAAAGTAGTGAAAACGTAGTCACAAGAATGTCGTAGAAGATCGAACACACACAAAAGTACAGGTGAGTAGTGATGCAGCGCTGTTGTTTGTGTGTAGAGTACATAAGGTAATCAATCCAGTTAGTTGAGGAAATTATTGTGCAGTGTTGATATGTACAGAGTCGTTTCTGTCGTTCTAAATCATGTTATAAAAATGATCACTGGTCGGAAATTGAAACTGATGTTGTTTAGGGAAAAAAACCCATCTAAGTATTATAAAGGGTTAAAAATGATGTCTGGTTTGTAATAATAATATTTTATTACATACGATGGGTTTAGAATGGATTTAAGCGGTTTGATTGGGTCGAAATCTTACTAAAAATTTGCGTCACTTGAGCTGGTCATCTATTTCTGAAGTTTACATGGGTATTATGATGCGTCTCTTTTCCTCATACCATAGAGACTCTTCTAGAAATAGTCATATAAGTTGGTTATAATCTGCAAATGATGTAGCACTTATTGAAAAAATATCTTAACATGAGAAAATTTTATAACGCATTGATTCACTGAAGTACAAAAGTAACACCGATAGGCACTAGCTGGCATTAATTTCGAAAAATAACGTAATGATAAAAAAAACTAAAAAAAAAAACATTTCTGCTGCGTACTTTCACCTTGAGGTGATAAATATGCAAGCTTGCGAGCCTGAATATAAGAAAGCTAACCGAATTACCCGAATATTGCCAAACAGGCTCATCATTTTTTTAAAAAATCTCTACATTAACTAAATAATACCATGGTTATGCTAATTGATGCATCAGTTTTAATGAGACTAGTTGAGCTCTATATTCCTCCAGATATGCGGCGCAAACTTTTATGGTTGGTGCGAGACTTTTTCTGTATCGTGTTGCATGGCAATGGTCGTTGTTATATTCCATACAATATAACAAATACATTATGACAATAGCCTTGGGCGAAGCCAAGAAACATTTTTTTTTTATTCAGCTGGAAACATTCAGTTTTTGTGAATTCAAACTCTTCCGAAGCTTAAAGATTCTCTAAAGGCATCCAATTTCTTGCTCAGAGCAATAAAGCGCTCCATCACTGTCATTACTAACTAAAATATTGCGAAAGATATTTAACAAAATGTACTAAACTTTCTAAGTTAATATGTTAAAGATATGTATAGCAATTTTAGAGATATAAGCTAATGAAAACAAGTTTTCTGCTTATACTAACAATGGATTATTTTTAACTAAGTGTATTCACTATTCTTAAGATTCAGACTTAACAGATATAATTTTAATAAGTGAATTCAAAATTCACAATAAAATATGAGATAATGCCTTTCGTATGTCAACTGATCGATTTTTTTTCTTGTGATTCCGTGATCACAACATTACGATTATGTTTCATTTGTAAAGCTACTATACATTAATGAACTTGATAAATAATTTTCGTTAGGTTTTCTTCTATAAATAAACATTTTAGGAGAAATATTTTTTGATCCAAAAATTTTTCAAGGGGGAAGCAAGATTTTGGGGAAAAACAGTTCTCAATATAAACATATCAGTAACAAAACTAAAAAAAATATATTTATAATTTGTTTACATTTCTCTTCTATCTTGGATATTTCAGATCACATATAGAGTATTATTATGCATCGATGGGTTGAAAGAATGTTGCTTAATTTTTTTATGAGTCTTACTTTAACCTTTTAACTGCCGCTGGCGTACATATTCGTCTTGCACAACCGGTGTATTGAGAGCCTTTGACGTATATATACGTCTTTCCGCTGTACAATTCTTTTATTGCACTGATATCAGTAAAATATTTCGAAGGATTTGGAAGGCAATATTATGACCTTGATAGATTTTGTAAAGGATTTACTTATTTCAGCGGAAAATTTGCATATTTCTATATGCTATATTCCTCATTATACCAGACATGTGCACCTTTGAAAAAAACGTAGGGAATGGGAAGCGAACCAGGTAACTTTGAAACCGGCAGTAAATGGATTAATCCAAATCGCTCAAAAGATAAATTTATTACTGTTCCACTATTTCTAAAAATAATTTCAATATTAGGGAACGTGGCACTTCTTGATAGTTAGATCAATAGCTTCTTGGTGGTTAATTTACAACCTTAGTATCGCATTATTTTTCGTTATTGAGAACATACGTATAGCTTTCTGAACTGTTTATTTTCTACTTTAGACAAGCATCTGTAAATTGAGAGCCAGTTGAATGAAACAATGAAGTGAGTCTTCTTTTAGAGCGAGTGAAATTAGCTATCGCTATATTGCACACGAATTTTGGCTTCTGATAAATTTGTCGTCGAAATTTACAACATGTGAACTCTATAGGGAATACATTCATTGTTAAATTCCGACTCAAACTTTCGAAGGATTCTGCTGCATATGTTTAAAGTTTGGTCTTTTCTTTAAATTATTTGTTTAAACTGACATAAGAAATGCAATAACGAAAAAATTATGTTATTCTAAGAAAGTTATTCTTTATTATTCTGTGTCATTCTGGGAATATTTTTTTAAATTTAAATATATACGAATATAATTCAATTTAAAGCAAAAAAAGTTTTCTATATTACAAATAAAGTGTTTGTGTAAGAAGTAAAAAGACGCAGGTCACGGAAAACTTATAATATAATCCCGAACCCTTCAGGATATTAAGAGTTTTTAGAAAATACCAAGAAAATAAATGTTAACAGAAAGCTTTCTTTTTATTAAATGCTCATTGGATATTTTATTTACAATTACATTTACAAATTGCCATGCAGCAAAATGAAACAATGTGATAAATATATATCTATGGATGGTTTTCTAGAAGTTTCATTGAGAAAGAAATAAAAATGCCTTAATCATTAGGTGACCAGTTTTTCTACAATGAAAAGGAGGAGGAAAAATTTAAGAAAAAGTTACAATGTAAACATGTGAAACATTATTACATTCAAATATACGCTAATTACGCTTACATTCCTTTTAATTATTTACTTAAACAAATATTTTCTCATTAAATACTTTTTTTTGTTACTTTCTAATATATTAAAAATTTTGAAGCAAGAAATATCCTTCATATGTAATTTTATGGTAAGAATACTGCAGCTAAAATATCAAAATTTAATCTTGATTTCTCACTTGTCTAAAAATTATGACAAACCGAAAAAATTCGTTCAAATGCTGTATTAGTTTCAGGGCAACACAACATAAATTCAACAAGAATATCTTAGTTTTCATATAGAATGTCTTCTTTTTTGAAATGGTTATGTATTTAAAACCATCTTTTATCAATTGCAGTGTGTTGATTTTCCAATTGTTTCAATTTATCATAATTTAAATATAAACACACATTCAGTCTTTTGATTTCTTCAAACAGATAATTGTCATTAATTTTGATATCAGACGCTTCTTTCGATAAAATATCAACACAGTTTTCTATATCTACCCAATTTACTTGTCATGAAATCAAATAACGTCATTGAAAAATGTTAGTTCCTGTGATATTTATTTCAGACCATTCTTCGACATATTGAAAACATGTTTGGTTCATCTCTTAAAATACAGAGATTAACAGATAAGTTATGAAATACTGAAAAGGAGGTCACTTTTAGAGGAAGGACAGAACTTATAAATGGAGGACTGTCCTCCCCAAAGGAAAATGGTTGGTCACCCTACTAATCATCAAGACAACCAAATTCCTCAGCGAACGTTATCCCTCCTATGATTTCAATAGACTCTCTCTCTCTCTCGTCCAGTATTTCTCCTTTCATTAAACTGACAGTTTGTTTACAAGCGTTAGTTCTTCTCACTGTTAGGTTTAATGAAATGTAATCCACGTACCAACACTAAAGGACCAATAGTAAGCTGACCAGTTTTTTTACAATGAAAAGGAGGATACACGTGAAAAATTAAAGAAAAAGTTACAACGTAAATATATGAAACATTTTATTAATTCAAATAAAAATACGATCTAATTACACTTGCATCCCTTCTAATTTTTTACTTAAACGAGTATTTTCCTATTAAATATTCTTTTTTTGTCAATATATCATTTTCTAATACATCGGAAATCACGGATAAAAAAATCTGCTTTATAATGAGCTTTACAGTAAGTGCTACAGCTAAAAAGTATCAACATTCAATATCGATTTCTCACTTGTCCAAAACTCATTACCAAATGAAAACATTTTTTCAATTTTTTGCATTCGTTCCAGGTCAGCACAATGTTAATTCATGAAAAATAACTAAATTATCATATGGATAGTGTCCATTTTCGAACACTTATTTACACCCAGCTTTTATCGATTTATCATGCTGATTTACCAATTGTTTCAATTTATGAGAATTTAAGTAAGCAATCAGTCTTGTAATATATTCAAACAGACAATTTTCATTGATTTTAATATCAAGCATTCCTTTCGATAAAAACTCAACAGAATTTTCTATTTCTGCCCAATTTACTTGCGATGAAGTCAAAAACACCATTGAAAACTGTTATTTCCTATGATATTTGTTTCAGACCATTCTTCGACATATGGTAAACATGTTCGTTTAATTTCTGAATAGAGATTAAAAGATCAGTTTGAAAATAGTGAAAAGAAATACAAGCAGGAGGACATTTTTCGAGGAAGGACAGGACATGTAAAAGGAGGACGGTTGGTCACCTTACCATTAGCCCATTTTTTTTCCATTTATTCATTTCTTCAGGTATAATAGTCTTGTTCTAAACTGCTTTAAACTTTAACCCTCTAAGTGGATACCTTCCTCCTGAAAAGTTATTCTGAAAGCGTTTTACTCTTATTTTGCTATTGCCTTCAAAAATGCAACAGACTTCAATTCTTTCCCCCTTTTAGAACTTAGGAGGTCGAACGGGGACAATTTTATGACCTATTCGTTTCCTTTGTCAAGTAAGAACCAAGAGATCAATCGTTTACAGCTATCTGTTAAGTTGCCTTGGGCAATCTTGTATGAAAACCGTAGTTCTACTCTGTCGTTTCCCCATAGATTCAGTCACTGTAAAATTAAAACAAAATGCAGGCTAAAAAAAACATGAAATAAATGGCGTGTTAAAAGTTGAAAAATAGTTATATTTTCTTCAAACAAAATTTATTTTTCTGTCATTTTTTAAAAATTAAAAAAAAATATTTTGGTATTGCGATTTGAACAGAAAAAAGCATCCTGTATTCATTTTTGAATATGAGAGTAAGAAAACGCGCTCACTTTCCTGTTTTTTAAAAAAAGTTATGTTAAAGTTATGAGGTAAAAAGAGTAAAGGCCCTATCTTTTTTTTTAAACATTAAGACAATAAATGGTGCATATTTATGAAATAAAACAGATCTTTCTCTATCCAATTATATTTTTAATTTAGAATAACATAAAAAATGATTTCAATACATTTAATTTATTTAAATTTAAATCATATAAATGATATTTTTATGTTAACTGAATTTTTTTCGGAAAAAATCTAAATTTTCATTCCTAGTGCTCTCCTTTTCGAACTCCTTGTATTAAATAAAAATATCTTTTCTACATCGGCATTTGTGATAGACATAACACACATTCAGTCAATAATTTTTAATTTTAATGGGGGATATACTTCTTCAAATGTGCATGACAGTACTTCTAACCATTTTCTACTCAAGTTAAATTTCTTATATTTCTGTTTTTTTTATTACAAGGAAAAATGTCACACATCGATAACTACATTTTCACATAATTCAGTCATTACAAATTCTATTGTGAGAAAAATTCTCCCTAATTAATTTTGTCTTTCTAAACAGTACACTTAAAACAATTTTGTTCAGTAAAGTTAACCGACAGTTCCACAATGTATTCATACCAAATTTTAAAAACAAATTTAACACTTGGAAATGTATCCTGTATTAAATTTTTAAGTATACTTAAATATTTCCTGCTGTAGGGAAGATATTGTATGAGAGATGTGGTGTGCGGTTGTGAAAGAATGTTTTCGTACGCGCGCGCGCGCGTGTAGACTATTTTTGAAAATTTAAACTTCACTGAAGCTGATCATATAACTGCAAATGAGCCTTATTTTAATGTATGCTGGTACCAAAGTAAAACACTTTACAATATTAAACAGCCTATGGGTTTATACTAAATATCAAACTATTCACAAAATGGCTTACAACTTCTATTCAAATTGTAAAGAAACTGAAATATAAATATATCTTACTGCAGTCAAAAATATTCATAATATATAAGTATCCTATTTCTCCACTTATTTCTGTACATTTTAAAAACTGTAGCTGAAAGCAATTTTTATATTTATAAACGAGGCATAACAGCTCACACAGTCGTAAAAATGTCTTTATCATTTTTAAATATCCTACTATAAAACGTCTAAAAGCTTTTACACATGACCATTGGACGCTGAGGTGCATGAACAGATGTCCCGATTTGGTGGTCTGTCTGAAGAGACCTTCAGTGTTTAAGACCCGAAGCAAGCTTGATACTCATTTATCGACCCAATGTAGCGGGGATGAAAGGCAGGGTCGACCTTGCGCAGCCCGTTAATAGAACCCCAGACCTGTGGTGTGGAGGCACTATACACTACCACTGATCCTATTCGGTGAAAAATAAAATTTAATGTTAGAATCTTTATAAATCCCTAATGAATGAGGGAGTCCAAACTTTTTTTTCATGTAAACTGTTTAGACGGAAATGGTTAATTATGAACATTTCACAAGTTGCATAAATTAAAATTAACCGTTATAGTTTACATAAATTTTTAAGGGTGCAAAAGGTGTATTTCGGTTGCACGAATTAATTTTAAAAGGAATACGGTTACGAAAAAGTAGTACAAATCTATCTAAAGTAGGGTAGGTTACCTTACATATTGTCAAACACAACAATGTATTGGAAGCCAATTTCACAATACGTTGTTATAAAAATGTATGGAAAGATACAAGATTTATTTTTGAATTTGTAATTTATATATATATAATTTTTCCTGGGAACTTTAAAAGCTAGAGCGGCATCCATCAAAACCGCGGTTCTCTCTCTGGATTTCCAGATCGCCCCTGACTAAGCCGGATCTGTCATAGTAAGTGAAAATGCCGGATTTTGTTTGTCAAGATCATTTTATAGCAGACTGCATTTTTCAAGTATTTTAGATGGTCGTTTTATATTTTCTACATCAATATCTTAATGTCTGAATTTAAAATTACATAAAATTCTTGACATTCGCATCAATGACCATGATAATTTTTATTAGTATATGAATGTTTCATCAAACGATTGCATGACTAATATTAACATATTATTTTAACCATTTAATTAATATTAAGTATAACATAACGCACACAATTTTTCTGAACTTTAAAATAAATATTTCGAAAACTACTTCAGATATACTCAAAATTTTTCATTCCTACGCTTTAGCTTCTCAGTTTTTTTTCTATGTAAGAATTTATTGTAAATGTATGTTCATCAATTTTTTTAGTATATTTTTTGCTCTTAGTATGCAGTTTTCAACTGAATTGTATGAAATCTTAGAAATATATTAAAAGATACCAAAGAAGCTATATAATAAAATTTGAAATTTTTATTATACTCAAACAATTGCTAAAACTTATGGTAAATAATTTTTAACTGCGCGATGCATTTTTTTTTCGAAATTTCAAATGGAATTTCTAACATAAAATTTCTAGCTTTATACGGTCGAGATTTCAAAAAATATCCAGATTTTAATTACTTATTCAGTTAGCCTTTAAAAAAGATAAATGTTGAGGTATTTTGTATAAATAGATATTTTTGAACAATAATTCGAATGTTTTTGAATAGCTCGAATTTAAAATTGATTTTTATGTTTATTTATATGCATAAATGTCTACTGTAAATGTTTCCGTATATTTTTCATTACCATTTATTCAAACATTCAAGTTATAAAAAAATATGTGAAAATGTTCATTCATGTTGTCTTTGATGTAAACTGAAGTTAAAGCACTTAAAATTCAAATATAAATCGTGTATTTTAACAATATATAACTAGGCACTGTACTTAAACTTCCCTGAACACTTGCTCTTTGAAATTTTAAAAAAAAATCTAATTAATCTTAATTAGTTTTTTTTTTCGTTATTATTTTTATCAAAGTGTAAGAAAATGTTTCAAATAATTTGATGAAGTTTAAATTTATTCATTTTTAGTGGTTGGAAAATTGAAAAGGTTTCAAATTTTAAAGAGATTGGTGTTTTATTAATTTTTTCGGTATCTTATAATAATATAATCATGTTTCAAAAACTGAAAGCTTTGATTAAAATAAGAAAAATGAAGCGAAAGAATATTCTTAAAAATATATAATTTGTCTAACTATATAAAATAGCAGATTGCACTGACACGCCCCAACTTGTTACAGTTTCAAATTAATATGAATCCAAAAGGGAATTGTAACATATTTTACTTATGCGTTGGTACTTTACAAAACTTTAAAAAAACGAGGTAACAAATAAACACTTCCTGGGGTCTAAAGAAATTTCTCCTCGATTTTTTACGATTGCCCCAGGGTCAAAACACGGGGTTTCCTGCGAGCCATAAAACTTCCTATTAGTGTCCTGCTGTGTTGCTTCCACCGTCCCCAATTATCTTTCAAGATGTTAAACCTTTAAAAGGGGGAAAGGATTTCAGAAAAGTGCGGCTAATCCGCTTTTGAAAACGTTACTTGAAGGCAGAAAAATCCGTGCAGTCCATTTTCGAAGCATCTTTGCACTGACGGAATTTTCCGTGCTATCCGGTTAGAGGGTTAATAATTTCTTTATTTAAGTCTCTTTTAACTAAAAGAAGAAATTTCTAATATTTTCACATCACTGACAACATCAGTTTCTAAATAAATTTAGAAGTTACTCATTTGCTCAACACAGGTCGCACGCTTTAGTGGCTTTGCCATCGTTAGGAAATTCTAAGCACAAAAGCCATAAATATTATCTAAGTCTTTTTCTATCTATTTTTACTTGATAAAGTAAGTTACTAATGACGTTAGAAATTACGGTAGCTTTCCCATGTTAAGCGTTGTAAAGGCCCGAACATTTTCTTCCGTCAGTTTTCATGTTTATTATTTAGATCTTGCCAGTTTAACGACTTATTCGATTAGCAGATGCTGGCGACATAGTTAGATTTTTACAAATGTTAATTTTTCCTTTTCTTATCATTTAGGATAGAACGCATTTAAATAAAATGTTGCATGAGTACATTTAATTAATTTTAGTGTGACATTTTAACCCTTTTTCAATTATCAGTACTTATAAGTACTCCTAAAATTAAAATTTCATAGATTAACCATTTTTATGAATACTCTGACGGTACTTAGCAAAAATATTCTTTAAAATCCACTCTTCAAGATATATGGCAGCACGGGTTATATGATGAGTATTTTAGCGAAGAAGATGAATAGTTGTACCGCAGAAATTGTGTTTTTAGCGGATTGCGAAGATTATCATTTTTGTTCCGAAAAAATAGTTGTCAAAAGGTAAGTGTCTTATTATTTTTGAATGTTAATGAAGACCTTAGAAAATGATTTGTGACTATTTATTTTAAGTTAACAGTGTATAATTAATTTTAAACTGCTGGACAATTGCTAAGGACGGATCACAAATTGCTATGTAGCATAACATTAAGTGAGACATGAGGCCTAGTAGGATAAAATATAGTTGCCAAACTGTTCAGACATTAGAATAAAGAATATTTTTTGTTCTGGAAAGTACAAAAGCTGTGAAACATCTGAAAGAAAAAAAAATGTTCAATTGATCTGCGTACGGAGAAATGGAACAATGCATCTAAAAGTCAGCAGGCACCTTAAAGAAAGGTATCAGTACGGGATATGTCCACCGTGGAGTGTGATGCAACATTCCACACGTCGTACCATACTTTGCACAACATTATCCAGCAGCTGTTGAGGCAATTTATCCCATTCCTCTGTGAGTGCACGGATGAGGGTGTTCTTGTTTGTTGGATGATAGTTTCGACCAGCAACTTGCCTCCCCAAGGCATCCCACACATTTTTAATGGGGTTTAGATCTGAAGAACGTGCTGGCCATATGAGATGTTGAATACCCTCGTTGTCTAGACAATCCTGAACAGCGAGTGTTCGGTGACATGTTGCGTTGTCGTCCATAAAAACAAATTTATCACCGACATCACCACGGAAAAGACGAACATGAGGAAGTAGAACTTCATCAATGTATCGTTGGCCCATCATAATCCCATTCGCAACCACATGTAGGTGCGTGCGGCCATTGATCATGATGCCGGCCCACACCATGATACTGCATGTCAGATATCGGTCCTTTTCCTGAATATTTTCTGGACGATAAGCAGTATACTCTCGCGCCAGAACAGTTGACGTCTACAATCCGGTGACAGACTGAACCTACTCTCATCTGAGAATAGTACGCATGCCCAGTCCTGTTCAGTCCAATTGTGATGCTCACGACACCATTGCAAACGGGCAGTACGGTGCTGTCTGGTCAATGGGACTTACACAACTGGTCTGCGTGCGTATAGTCCTCCTCCCCTCATACGTCTGGCAACAGTTTTTCGGGAGATCTGCTTTCCCGAGGCAGCAAGAAGCTAATTTGCCACCTGTTGTGTTAGTGCGCCTGTTCCTTTTTGCTGATAGGACGATATATCTGTTTTCTGCAGGCGTCGTACTTCTAAAACGACCTCCTCCGTGCCGTCTACTACACTTTCCAGTAGTTTTAAATGACTTCCACAGCTGTGAAACAACGCTGTGAGCGATGTCGAACTCCCTGGCAACATCTGTTATTTTTTGCTTTTCTTCGATCTTTCCAATAATTCGGCCACGCATAAAATCATCTATGTGATGTCGGGAAGACATGCCAAAAATTTTAAGTTCGTCTATTAAATCTTTCCTGTAAAACTTTGATTTGCAACAACAACTGTCCACACGCGTCAAAACCTTTAAAGCTGTTATGAACGCTATCACGTGATGAACAGACGTGGAAAAAAATTTGCATACTCATACTTCTTCTTACTAATATCCCGCACTTATTCTAATTTTCCACATTTTGCTTCCTTTCATTTTGTGGTTGCTATGGATGATAGTGTTATCCGTCTTTAGCAATTGTCCAGCAGTGTACAATTGAATACCTTTAATTAATTAATTAGCTCTAACTGATTAAATTTCCCAAAGTTGAGTATTTTGTTCACGTATATCCCTTAATTTTCAATGTAGTGATTTAAAAAAAATATTGCATTAAAAAAACTGCAGCAAATCATAATGCGGTAGAGAAAGGGTTAACCATTTTTATATGATGGAAAATTCCATTATAATATTTAGTTGAACCAAAAACATTATTCGAATCAGGTGTACTTTAAATTGGTTATTGCTGGTGTCTTTTTTCACGACCTTTGCGTAATAAGGAACGCAGTTAGCAACTCAAATTAAACATCACAATCATTACAGCGGGTTTGAATTTTGCTGTGTGTTGTGGCTGGAAGAAACGTGTAATTTCTTGAATATTTTAGTATAACTAATCTGATATTTCTTTGCTAATAAAAGCAAAAAAGAGATGAAAAGAGGTTTCTTTTTTTGTGTTTCTGTTATTTTCTGTACAATTTATATGAAAAACCCCAAATAAAAAAATCCTAAAACCATGTGCCAGAAATTTAGGCCATACCGCAGTTGTTTCATTTTAAGTGTAAGGCAAAAATGTTTTTTTTTACATTATATTTATTTTATTTTATTTTTGTAGATAAAATTAGAAGAGAAACTTAACGAAGATTACTTGAAACAGTTAGCGAGTTGTTGAATATCAGAAGATGGCCTTGCCTTCATGGTGGAAATTATGATGACAAGTACCACGATGCAGATGAAATTAGAATAATAATAATAATTTTTTTTTTATTATCATGAGGAAAAAATGATTCAAAGATGTAGTATTTTTTTATTTATTTTGTATTGAGTTTAACATGTAAAGAGGTGCATGATGATGGTTATTTCCATCATAGTATTTTCTTTATATTATATTTTTGTTTACTCTAGTATTGTTTTAAACATTTTCTTTTAATACAGAGCAGGAATTATATCACCCTGAAAAGAAACTTTTTGCAAAAAGGGTAAATGTGAATTTTGTATACATTTTTTTGCCACTATTGATAAACTTACACAAACAATTTTTCATAATATTACCCTTAAATTTTTTGATACTTTTATTTTTACTTTCAGAAATGGGAAATACGTTTTAACATTCTTAAAATTAGCAATGATTCCCATGTTTCTTCTACCTGCACGGTTTTGATAAAAATGGGAATATAATTAGAGTTACATTGAAGTTGCATTATAAGGGTGCACGGAGGTTATTGGCAACGTATCTGGTAATTGTAAACAAGAACGAGGATGATACCTGAGCTATTACATTCATCTCATAACTTACATACCACACGGAATGACGCTTGAGCCTAGATAGATTTAACATGCAGTGCCGCCCCTCTATTCGGCGGTCTTCAACGGCACTAGGCTGGAGTTAATGAAAAGCCAGCCACGAGTCAGTGGTATTGACTACTTAACTGAAACAGGAGAAAAATAGAGTCAGTAATACATTAAACCAGTGTTTCTCAAACTGTGGGGCGCGCCCCCTGGGGGAAGCGATAAACCTACAAGGGGGCGCGACCATATCGAAAATAAAAGATTAAAAAAATTATTTACTATAGAATGAAGTAAAACAAAATACTTTCTGACTTAATAAAAAATACACATTTACACTGATATAATTTATATATATCATCTGCGATATTACGTCATCAAAAATAAAAGCTTCTACCTCAAAACGTCATTAGCTATCGTTGTTTCTATAGCCACATAAAAAACATTTTATTTGATTTGCTGTAATCGCATGTTGAGAGATTTTTTATTACGTTTTCTTTTCAAACTTAAAATGCTACTCTTTCAGAGGGAAAAAAACCCTGACCCGTAATCAAAAAAAACATTAGAAAGATAAAAAAATTCATCACTGTTATATTAAATTTTTGTAAACATTGTCGCGCACTTGGCTTTACTCTCCTTACAATTCAGCGATTATATCAATAATGTTTTTTTTCCTTAAATAAACTCGTGCAAAGAGCGGGTACTTGAGCCGATATACTTTTAATGCATCAGTGCTGCACAGAGTATTTTATAACTAATTAATTAATACTAAATTAAGAACAAGTTTAATAAGTATTAGCTTTCAAAGGAATTATTAGTTTCTCAAAGAAATGCTTATGATTAGAAATTGACCTTCTGAGTTCTTTTTCAAAAAAAGCTGACATCTATATTTTGTCTTCTAATCAGCCACCGCATTTTGCTATATGTTCCAATTTAAAAATTAGAGATAGGAAAAATAACATAGTAATTATCCTATTACTTATTTTTTTTTTTTTTGCTTAAAAGTAACATATACAAAATTTAATACTTATGTCATGAATTTGTACGGTTTATAATAAAGATTGTTGCTTTAGGGTAAAAAAAAGAGCATTATTATTGCATCCAGTACATTATTAATGTATAAGGGGGCGCAATAAAAATTATGATCGAAAAGGGGGGCGCCAGTATTGAAAGTTTGAGAAGTACTGCATTAAACAGTAATCAGTATCAAGCACGAATAGTTGAAGATAATTTTAAAAATATGTGTATGTTTATTAAGCGCGCGCGTGTGTATAAAAGATTTTTAAAAAAATATATTAGATATAAACATAATGAAATGGTACATTCCAGTGAATTTTCTTCAGTTACAGAAATAAGGAAGTTTATATAAGCTCTTATATCGAAAAATTGAGGGAACGTAAAATTTACGCACATTTCAAATACACTCTATAACAACAAAAAAAAAAAAAAAAAAAAATGACGCACCAAGAGCGAGTTGTCCGATGGAGACAACGTTTGGTGGGTAGAAAGATTACGCACAAAATAAAAAATGATTAAAATTTCAAAAAAATTGAATAATATTTGTCAAAGTTACATAGTTACAAAGTAACGAGCCTAATAAGGAGTTGACCCACCTCTAGCCTGGATGCAAGCTGCCATACGACGTGACATGGAAAGATTAAGCACCCTGATGGTCTTCTGCGGTATTTCTTGCCAAATTTGCCCTAACTATCGGGTCAGATCATCAACATTCCCTGATAGATGCAGTCGCCTTAGCATCATATCCCAGACATGCTTGATTGGAGAGGGATTTGGCTATCTGGATGGCCAAGGAATTGTTTTTTTAAGCTGTAAGACAGTTCATAGCAGCACGTGTGGTATGTGGCTTTGCATTATCTTGCTGAAAAATAAGGTCAGGGTACTGTAAAAGAAATGGTAGCAAAACAATTCTCAGAATGCCATCGACGTATCGATGTGCTGTAAGTGTGCCTCTAATACGACCAAAGCGGTCTTATTTCAAACGAAATAACTCCCTAGGCCATAACTCTTTGTTGAGAGTCTGTGTGACGTGATATAGTAAAAACAGGATCGGTACTCTGCCCTGGCCGTCTCCAGACACGTCCTTAATGATCGTCAGGACACAGATGGAAGCGGGATTCGTCGCTGAACACTATACGTCCCCATATCAGCATTATTCTAACTTGATCGATTCAAGCATCACTGTAATATAGCTCAACAGTGAGCAGACGTGAATGGCAGGTGGCGTATCGGTTGGTACGAGCGTGAATTTCGCTCTATTAGCCGTCTGAGAATGTTCATGGTCGGCACTCGTGTGCGGGTTGTACATCTGAGGGTTTGTAACGATGAATCAGCTGATTTGACAAACAATCTGTCCTCTTGATCAACTGTGACCCTAGGTAGACCGCTACCGTCATGATGCTGAAATCTGCCATTGTTCACCCATTCTTGCCAGCATCTTCTAATGGCCGCATTGCCCCGACCCATTTGACGAGCGATTCTCCGATTTGCCCAACTTCCCTCTTTCAGTCCAATGATACGACCTCTTTCAAACTCTGACAGTTGCTCATAATGAGCTCCAATCCTGAAGTGAGGCATTTTTTCAGCTGTTCAAAGGTTTCCTAAATCTCAATGCAACAGAAAGTTTCATCATCAGATTGAGAATCACTTCTTACAGACACCTCCTGAGTATGTAGTTCCGATATAGTGTAGCTCCTGCTCTTCATTCGTTGGACAAATCTGATATTCCTCTGGACTATACAGCATATCAACTACGTTGCTGACTATCACAAATTTTAATCATTTGCATGTTCGGAACAAATGTCTTCGCATACGAAATTTCACTACAATCGCACAACTCCTTGGTGCATCATTTTTTTTTTATAGAGTGTGTTTCAAATTACTAAATTATACTTAAATAAAAAAAAGATGTCTAAAGAAACCTTAACGCTTTTAAATTAAATTCATTGTATTATATTTTATTGTGATGAAATATGTATGGAAATTACAAAAAAAACACACACAATGTATACTTTATTTTGAATATCCCATCCTTGTTTATAATTTTTTTTCTTTTTTAACAAATACAACAAAAATCAGGAAAAACTTGTTTTTTTTGGTACTTCCATATTATTTCAATCTATTGCTGACATTATATGAAACAAAACAGAGGGTTGCCAATTCAGCGCGTACGACATATAGGAAATCGGTGTTAACTATTAATAACTCGCCAAATTGGCGAGTTATTAATAGAGTTGGCGATAATATGTAAGTTTTTTTTTTTGCTAGTTTTCAAATCCATATGTAGTTTTTTTTTTATTTTAAAGAAAATTAAGGAAGGAAACCTCTTACTTAGTTTAGCGATTTCTCGCCAAACGGTTGATGCGTTTAAATAAAGTACATAAGATTTCAACAAATACTTCGTGCTATAAATAAATTATTCAATCTCGATGCAGAATTTAAAGCAAATGATAAAATTGACTATTTATAATGGAACTGATGAAAATACACGAAACTATACATTAAAAACAAATGCTGAAGTGAGAGCTATAGCTTAAGAATTGAAATCAAATTACATTATTATTATTTATATAATCAAAGAATATATTGCAATGCAAGACTTTTTTTATGATGTAGAATGTCTATGCCTCTTTTGTACGAGCATGTATTTTTCTGGATGTGAAAAAAAATATATCCACATTATGCAAGTTGTCTAAAAATTTTCAGTATTAAAGAATATTATTGTAATTTTTTTGTATTTTTGTATTATTGTATTTTTGAGTTGCTTATTTTTTTAAATATCCTGCTTTTGAAAAATATCTAGGAGTATTCTGCAGGAGTATTATACGATATATTAAATTATTGTAAATTACTGTAATTATTGTAAAGTTTATAAATTCAGTATATTTTTTGTCACTTTTCTGGAAAAATAAGTGAAGACACAAGTTAAAGGTATGTAAAGACATCAGAAAAATATTGATATTTTAAATCATTTCTATTTCACTGCTATTTCCGATAACGACCATAAACTTAAAATCCAGTGTACAACATCAATTGCTTCAGTAATGGGAACAAGACTCCAGCGCACAGACATGAAGAGTAAAAATGCAAATTTTTTCTTACGTAAGTGAATTTTTAACCTAGATTTTAATGCACTTTGTTTGTTTTTTTGCGAAAAGAAAAACAAAGATGAGATTGTTAGTAGTAAAATGAAAGTAGTTTAAGTAGAAAAGAGCACTGGGAATAATGATAAACTACCTCTAAACTACATCCAATGTATCATAGTAACAGATAATTTTTATTAAAAGAAAAAAAGGGATTCATTTTTTCCTCACAGTTTTTACACATCATTTTAAAAGAAGCAATATGCATTCATTTACACACACGCAGACACACATGCCCGTTTGCACGTACATACACACATACACATACACGCGTGAGCATAATAATAATGTAAGGTTGACACCTCAAAACTATGTGTAGCCACACGATCTTAGCTCTAAGGACTAAGAATTTTCTAATATATAACTGTTAAAATTAAGGAATTAAAGGAATAAGTAAGCAAATCCTCTGAATTAAGTAAATCCTTTACAAACACTCTCAAGTTCCTTTCCAAAGCCTTTTGAATAATTTTTTTAGTTAACAGTACACACAACACAGAAAAATTCGTACCTCGGAAAGACGTATTCATACATCTGGGGTAATTGACGCACTGGCTGAGTGAGGCGTTTATATTCGCCGGTGGCACTTAAGATGCTAAAGACGTATTGTATATTTAGTGTTAAAGTATAGTATTACTGAATTCAGTTAATCTTCACTTTGTGGAAGTGGGGATAAAAATAACTATTGAATATTTTGTCACAAATATTGAAAGTTTGAAAAACTCTGGAGTAGAGTTTTCTTGCCACAATTCGATTGCCAAAAATGATACCAATTGGATTAAATCGCAAATATTTCGCCAAAATTGCTTTGAAACCCCATAGTAATATATGAGGCTGTGTTGTTTGGTAATATTACAACTTTTATCATAAAATAAATACAACAGAAAGTAATAATAACGTGTTAATCATCCAGATATAAATTATTTACTCTATTTTAAGCATTAATTTCACAAAATTCATTACAATATTTATTATACAAATTTATAAGCCTTGATCTTCGATAAATCTTTTTTAAACTTAAAAATATAAGATTCATTATAAGCCAGCAATCTATCAAGAGTACAAAAAGGAAATTGAATCTATATATTTTTTTTTAAATATGATAAAACTTCTGCCTTTCCTTTTTGGGGAAAAATTAATTTTCAACCTTTTTCGTTAAAACGTTCAAAGCATAATATAATTTCAATTAAATAATTGAATTTTTTTGAGTATTTTTGAGCCACTCCTTTTTTTTCTCTTTTTCATTAACATACAAATGATATGTATTTTAATAATATATATGGTAAAAATAATAAAGTTAGTTTAAATATTCCAGAAAATAAGCTTTTGTAGGTGAATGACGGTATTCGGGCATCAAATTAAATTAAAAATATCATGTTATATTTATTTAAAAAACCATTTGTGTATGTATTTATTTATAAAAATGTGTTTTGAGAATGGGCAATATCTTTAAAAAGTTTTCGGAATTAAATTTTGTAATACTACCTGGAGCAAGGTTCTTCTCACACGGATCAAGTAAAATATAACAATCAAAATAAAAAAAAATGCATGAGATAAAAAATAATTAAAATTCTCAAAAAATTTAAGTAAATTGCAAATTAAAATTAAAAAAAAAGATTGATGCATCAAAGAAAAACGCTAGTAAAAATTGTAAATCAATCTGAATAACTTGCTATTTCCCAGATTAATATGTCAGTCAATATATAAGTATTATTTAAAAGAAATATTTAAATGTTATCTTTAACGCCACGTATGTAGATGATTTCCTAAAAACCGGTACTTAGCAGATCAGTACTAAACTACAAAAACATTCATGCCAAATTACAGGTTTGTAATTTGAAATAATTTTTAATAATGAACAAACAAGACTTTTTGTTCATTATACCTACACCAGCCCCTTGGGGTTGATTTTCGCAAAACCAATTTTTAGCGGAGGTCTACCCAACGAAATAAACATGTTTGTAAAATGTTCCGTTATCTGTAATGTCCTCCCAAACCTCTCTGCAAATCTAGTTTTATAAACCCCGTTCCTAATGCATTTAATTTCAGCGAAAGTAGTACGGTTTTCAAATTGCAAGCGTATATGTTTTATAGTTCCAGTGATTTTGTGGTAAAATAAGTGATTCACTTCTCTGTTATATACGTATATAAATATGCATATTTTTATATACACACAATCATAGAGAAAGAGAGTGAGAGAGATAGGAACAGCAGCGTAACGAAGAATATTAGGCCCCAGTGGCGCACACAAAGGGGGGTCCTGACAGTCCAAACCCCCCAATGACTTTGATTTTTTCCGATTGATTATAATTCTAAGTATATATTACGTAAAATTTAATTAAGTATTTGTTATTAATGATTAATTTTATTATTTAATGCTAATTATTTATTCAATAATTAATTTTTACTGTGTTTTATTCCCCCAAATCGACAAAATCAAAAGGAGCATGATACAATAATGCTGAACTTTCGACCCCGAACCCCCCTACTTGAAAAATTCCTGTGTGCGCTACTGTTAGGCCCCCCTGCAAAATCAGGTTTTATAGCCCCCAGCTGGGTCTTACAAAGTATTGTAAAACCATATCCTAGCATAAGCTTTGGGACCCCTAGTATCCCGCCACCCCTACCACGCAGATAGTAGTGGCAATGTATGTTAAGTCACTAACAGACAGAGAGTTAGAGAGAGCGGGAGATAAATTGACGAAGATCTTTAATCAATTTGTTTAATTTACATTTGGGTAACATTAAATGCTAACGATTTATATACAAATAGTTTTTTAAGGGAAAAACGTTAATTGTATAAATATTTAATTTCGCGTTGTAATATGATTTAAATTTGTAACAAAGGTATCACTTACAAAACCTAGTCATTGTCATCTTCATTCTGCTTCATTAATTAATTACTAATAATTATGCTAAATATTTTAAAAAATAAGGTCTCATTTTTTTTTCATAACGAATACAAATACCATCTGTTTATAATATCTGGAATGCCACAGAATTGTAATCATATTCAGCTTATCTTTTTCTTATTACTTGGCATCAATTATAAGTCTTTTTTTTAATTTGTGAAAGCCAATTTGAAATTTCTGGCGTTTATTTGATCGTTTACCACTTCATTTAACGCTGAATCCTTAGAATTCAAATGCACCATCTTCTTTTACGTAATTAGTTTTGGAAATATCTCATTTCGATTATCATTATCATTAAGGGCATTTGCTCAATTCATCTTTGAATAAAAATAAAATTAATTGTCAATCCGAAAGGATGGAAACATACCATTGAAATAATTAGGGGGGAAATTGTTTGAATTTATTCATTTGAATTAACAGCAAACTTAAACCTAAATATTAAAAGTTAAAGCATTTTTCTTTGGTATTTTTTCGGATGGAAGTCTTCCCAAGAATATTATTAATTTGTTTTAGAAATAATTGATTAAAATGATATTTAACGTAGAGAAACTACTCGTAAGTTCTAATTGAAAAAATTGTGATTAGTTCTTCATTTTTATGTGTGAGCAAAGTTATTTCTCTTTAATGTCAATATTTTTTAAAAAGATACTAAAGTGCGTTTTTGCAAGGCACCAAAAAACGACACTAAAAAAAGTTTAACATTGTTTGTAACATAAAATTTAATTCTTGTCCGAAAATTACAGATTAGTTATTTCGTAAAGCTCTTATTTTTAAGGATTATATATAAAACAATAGAATAACCTTTATATGTTAGCATAAATTGTTTTTAGAAAATACAAATAGAAAATTAATTTTATAATTATTTTTAGCAGCTTTTATGTAAACCACTCCAGTATAAAATTCATTTAAGAGAGAAGTACTATTATAACTAAGAGCGACTTTAACTGAGAGCGACTATAACTTTAGCGACCCTTTTGGCGACATGTGTCAAAATTTGAAAAGGTTTTTCCTGACATTTTAAACTGCTCATTTGAGCTGAAATTTTCTATACACTATTGTTTGGGATAAAAATACTATAGTTTAACTATAATTAATTAAAATTTGTGTGTGTGTTGACTTAAACTAATTATTTAAAGAATTACAGATACAGCGACGTTGGTTACCTTGCTTACCTTACACGTTGGTGACTTACGACCATTTTGGCGGTTTGTGTCAAAACTTGAAAAGCTTTTTTTCTCACATTTTAAAGCATTCAGTTGAACTGATATTTTATATACATGATTGTTTTGGATAACAATACGATACTTTAGTGATAGTTAATAAAAATTATTTACCACTTAATGTTGGGATTCTGTCATATGTATAAACATATTTATATTAATTGTAATAACTTAATAAAAATTAGCCAAAATAAAATGTTTCTTTGTTGATCTAAGTATATATAGAAATTGACTTTATTTATTTTTTTATATTACTTGTTTAAAAATATGACGTTTTATTTTCATGCTTCAACTAGCATTAAAAAGAATCCCGCATTCATTTCAGTAGAAAGAGATGGCGGGGAGAAGGAGCCCCACTTAGATCGAAGCTAGGATCTTTACTTTTGCGGCGTATTGTTGGGGAGGGAGGAAACTCTCTCTACAGCGTGTCAGAGTAGTGAGGGGGGATGTCCCTCCTTCCTTTCCTTTTTAGGGGTGTGCATGTCCGAGTGAAGGCGAAAAGAGTCGAATAAGCGTTACATTCCCGAGCGTGACATTCATCTAAGTTCATTCTTCTGAAAATCGCGCTAATAAAAGTTATCACTTCAAAAGTATGGAATAAAATATTTGTGTCTCTTGGGGCTTTCTGTTTTTCCAAAAAAATGAAATCATAATTAATTTTCTAAATGTTATACCATCCAGTGATATTTGTATACATTTTATCAATTTACGGTACCTTAGAAATCTTATAAAAACTACACTGGAGTATTAGAATCTGTAAAAAGAAAACATATTTTTTGTTGAGAATATAAGACGAGAAAAAAAATGGAATACATTTATTTTATGAGCTTTATATATTTTAAAGTAAGTATTGCTTATTTTTTAATCGGAAAATATACATTAAAAAAGTCTCTAAATCAGACACAAAAACCGAGATGCATTACCGGAATAAAGTACTAAAAAATGCATAAACTAGATGTATAACCTCAGCAAAGATATAAAATTTCTCTATATATCTTAACTCATGATGGTTTTTACAATTTCGAATTTTTGTTTTGATAATAAAATTTTTGCCATAGCAACTGAGGATACTTGATTTCTGAGCCGCCGAGTATTATGTAATCGGATCCAAGGAAAATATTCCCGGAAGTTATCGATATGTCGTAAAATGCGTGGAGAATCTCTTTATTACGATTAAAATCCCAAATGCGGCGCAGAAACGTTTTATTGACTTTATTTCTTCGAGCTCGACCATAAGAAAAGAGTACTTGCGAAGTTTAAACCATTTCGGATACGTATTAATGTTTTTGTTTGATATTTCTTTTTAAAAAAATCAAAATATAACGACCTCAGTTTCATGTTGAGTCAAAATTGTTTGTTGTTGATAGAACAGCTTAGAATCGTTTTTAGAAAAATTGCTGCAGACGATTTTTCTATCTATTCGTCTGTAAGATTTTTTTATATTATTACTTAAGAGTTTAGAGATGCAATTGAGAACAGCTATAACGTTACATTTATTTTTCTCTAAATTTTTTTTTTTTGTTTTTTACAAAATTATACCATCAAAAAGCATTATATATCCAATAACATTTATGCAGCAGTTATTATTTTATTATGTAATTATTAAATTAAATTGTAATATTACGCAAGTAAGGTGGCGAATTAAAAATTAAGCGCTTATCTTAAAATATTTTCAAGTAAATACTTAAACTTATGCTATTAGTCACCAGATTTGCATTTAGAAATGATTGCTACTGATGCGACGCTAATGATAACTTATTTAAAGTTTATGACTTCAGCCAAAATTACTTATTTCTTAACTTTCCAGGTTCTTAAGTTAACATCGCATCATGACTTAAGTTAAAATTAAACACTAATATATATTCTATAGACAAATTACTGTACTCTAAATAAAAAGTCTGATCGTATAGTGGTAACAATTAATTTTATTGAATAACAATTTTTAAGTTACTGTAAATATACTGCATAACAAGATTAAAATTTAACTTAGCTTTAAGAGAGATAGGAGGTGGGATGGAGGGGGGACATGGTTGCCACCCGGAGTCCCGTGGAGTCTAGATTCAAGGTCTGGGATCTGCTCAGTCTGTCTCTGTCTTTGTCCGTCTCTCCAAATCGGGCTGCATCCCGTTTTTATTAAACGCCGCTTTACTCGAAAATCCTAGAGCGGACTATTTGCCTTGTCCACTTAATTGCCTCTGATTGGTCCAGAACCAGCGCAGAGTTACCGCGCAAAGTTCATTGCCTTATTGAAGCGCGGGAAAATCCTATGACGCACCCCAATATTTATGAGTGCAATGAGCCTCCCAGGCATGGGAATGTTAGGCACCCTTTGCTGAGGAATTCACCCCTCAGTGATGGGGAAAGAAAACGAATTCCACCAAACTGAGTTCGCAATTTTGAAGTTATGTTGAATATTCCTGATTAATCCGCGCCTCCCATCACTACTAATAAGTTTCCCCAAGAAATATTGAAGTTTTAAATAAAACAATGTTTTTAAATTTGAAATTTTCCTGAAATGAAAGCTTACTTTAGTTTAAAGCAACTTTTTATTTTATTTCTAATGTTTTGTTTTGCTTTTTTTAAATCATAATTTAAGTTTTATTTGTATGTTGTTATATAATAATTGTTGTTAAAATTTGAATTTTAGAACTTATTTTACTTTATTTGATACTTATTTTATTATTTTGATTTAAGTTTTCACATGGATTCGCTCTAGGTGATACATTTCAAGGTGTTCGGATGTAAATGTTACCTTTTAAAATTAGTTTTATATCTTATCTCGAATGCAGTGTGAGTGAGTATTTATTAACGCTGACCTATAAAGCAGAACAAAGGCAGCATAACTTGTATATTTTCATTATGGTCAAGGGATGTTGATGACACCTTGGCTGACTCCTCATTTCCTATATTCCACACCTAGATCTTTGAGGTATTGTCGATTAATCGGGCATCAGCTCCTGCACTTTGAGAGTCTTCAGTGGAAATTGGGTTCCAACTCATATCATGCTAGCCATGAGTTTGTAGCCTTAACCACCAGACAAACGTGATCTTTCAGCGCAATTCAGTGCACACACTATGTATATATAAATGTAATTAAGGAATTAATGTAATTATAATTCATTAAGAATGATTGAAAACCAACAAAATTTTAAAAAAAAATCCAATATCCTTCGAGTCAAATAACATACCAATCCTTTCACCAGAAACAGTACCACTTTAAAAAGAAATTTAAAAGTAGAAATGCCTTCTTAACGTGTCCCATTTCTTTTGTTTTCGTATTAAAATTATCAATATTTTTTAAATAAAAAATTTAGTATTATCAAATTTCTAGTTCAAATGCAAAATTTACTTGAAACAAACGCATCAAGAGAGCACTTTTGACTATTTATGCAGGGAAAAGAGGGAATATAAATCATATTTTTAACTTCAAATATTCTTAGATAGAGCAAAAATGTGTTTTCATAATAATGATAGGAAAATAACTAAAGCATAAAATGTGATTAATCAAAGCACTATCAATAATCATTAATAATTTGTTTTAGATATTTAATAAATATATTTTTCAATTTCGTATATATATTGCTGGTTTAACCTTTTATTAGATAGTGTTTTTTAACTGTTCAATCATTATTTATCAAAATGTTAGGAAGGAAATATATATCGATGAAAAGAAGAAAAAATAAGTTATTTTCTTTTTTCTTTTTTTCTGTATCTGAATGTTTATGATATATATTTATTATGTAAGCATCATTTTTCCAAATTTTCTATATTATTTCAATATAAATGCTTTGAATTTCATTAGTATCATGAATTCTTGAGAATACCTTATACATTTTTTTAAAACTATTACTAAAGATTCAGTATCTTTTGATAAATGTTTTTCTAATGTCGAAGAGTTATAAATTTAGATTCGAAAGTATTTATTTTAATGTAAAATTATATTAAGTAGATCGGATAGAATTAGGAAACCTATTTCGATGGTAAGAATGATATGAAGGCAATGATAGAAAACAATTTTTAGAAACGAAACCTTATATCTTATAAGTGAGTTTTTTCCATTAAAATTCAAAATGATTCTCAAATTTGAAAAATGGTTTTCTTTTAATCTTTAAATAATCTCATTAAGGAAAAATTCAATTTAAAAGTATTCTACAATCCTTGAGCATTGCAAATAATGACAAAAGTTGGAAGAAATATTACTGAATGTTTTTGCTTTATAATCTAATTTACTTGCAGCATAAAAATATCTTGAAATGTACTCTTAAAAATGAAAATTAATTTTAAAATGTTACAGTCACGATTTACTATTTTTTACATGTATTTTAATTGGAAAAAATTAATTGTTTATTTCATTACCTACTTTTACTCTTATTTGTAAATACAAAAATTTATTTAACAAGTTAATACAATACTTATTCTCTGTTTGTTTCCATTTTGGATATCATTTTAAGTAGGATTGTATCTTAAAAATTGTCCGAATATATTTTTCATCAAAACAATTTTTTAAACTTTGTACAGACACACAGTTCCCATTTTATTTTCCACTTAAATTTTCATAATTTATAAAGCAAAAATTATTTTTATTGAAACCTTAAAAAACCTTATTAAACATACATTTGAATATGTTTGCTTAAATACTACAAATATTTATTTAATTTGTATATATATATATGTAATTTTAAACTATATAAATTGAATTCAGTATGCTTATATAATCATACCTTTGACAGACTATATGATAAAATTATTCAAGCAATTATGCTCTCTATAATTTTACCGTAATCCGAAAAACTATAGTTAATGTTGCTGTTAAATTGAGAATTAATATTTTCATTTATCTTTTTTGTTTACTTTTTGAAATACTTTGTTTGAATTTAATGATATTGCCTTAGAAACACGTCCTTCTGGTTTCCATACTAAATTTTCACAAAATAGCACTGTTATCCAAACTATGCCATAAACATCTTATCTTTTTCCCTAAGAACATCGATTTTTCCATGCTACCGAATAATTATTGAAATAAATACTGTATTTTCAAATCTAAAAGTGTTGTTAATATTACTCAAGTCTCCCTAAGTATAATACAGTATAATTTATTGTATTAGTTGAAATATGTTTATATAGTGAACATCCTTTGAAATATATCTTTACACTTTGCTTCTCTTACCTTTCATCTATATAATACTTATTCCTTTTTAATTCGCGGTCAGACGCGCCTGTTTTTGCTACCGTCATTACTCACGGGGTGGATAGAACACCCCAAAATTTTCACAAGTGTATTTAAATATGAAAAAAAAAATTAAGTCAATTATGATACATATTTATGAAGTACAGGAGGTTTTTTTTAATATACAAATAAAATTATTAAATTTATTGCATACAAATTAGACTAAAATTAATTCAAACTAAACCTACAAAATTTTCATTTTAAAGTGCACAATTTTGCATATTTTCATAAAGCACAAGTAAAACGTATACACCAGTAAAAAATATTCTTTATAATTTATGGTAAGGATAGTAAAAAGTAGAAAATAATATTTTAATATCATTTTCTACATATTTAGCGCAGACTGTATTCATGACCTTTAAGGAATCCGACTACGTTCGGAACCATGATTTTGCAAAAGCGTATAAATGGATAATATTTATGATATTTAGTATCACTTGTATTAGAAAATGTATATAAAATTGGTTTAAGAATATTATTACAATAAAAAATTATTTAAGTACATATTTTGATAAAAAATAACATAAAGTACCAATTTTCAAAATATTTTCCTTTTGTGAAAAATGTTTCTATTATAATAATATTTTGCATGTATATAGCTTAGACCTCTGTGCAGAATCTCAATCAGAATTTTTGAGATATATGACTTAGAAGTGGGTTTATCCATGTCTTATGGCAACAGAGGGGAGAAATGTTAAGAAAAAAAAACACTGATAATTATTTCAATTGGTTGTAAATCTAAAAAATGTGATTTTTTCAGACTCTCTGGAGAAGTCTTTACTTTATATATGCAAAATATTATTAATTTAGAATCATTTTTATAAAAGAACATTTTGAAAAAAGTTTATTCTAAGTTAATTTTTTGCAAAAATATTGTATTTAAATAATATTTTTGCCAAAATCTCCTTAAAATTATTTTATACATGTTTTCTAATCTAAGTGATACTAAATATTATGAAAATTATCCATTTATGCGCTTTTTTAAAATCACGGTTCCGAATATAGTCGGATACTTTAAGCTCAAATTTTTCTTACATTGAAATCAAAAACAGGTAATTTTTATATCTTTTACCCGTGGACAAACAGTGCAACGCTCCCTTTTTGGTGGATTAATTCTCTTATTAATATCTGCTATCAGCAAAGCTTCTTTTGAGTGTTTTGTTAAGGTTTGGGATTCCGATCTCATATATCACTGTGGTTGCACATGATCTATTGTAATCTTCTCTAATAATCTTGAACGTCTCATTTTCGTTTCAAGAATAAACGAATGATAGACAATTGAAGCATTAATTCCTGCAGTATTAAGTAGATGATAAAATATTCGCAATGACCCACGCTTACATATTCGTGATACATCACGTACACTGCACATTTCATCAGTGATTTCAACAACGCCTATATTATAAAAATTTACAATTTCAAGTTTCCAAGTTGGGTTCTGAAATTACATTCATCGAATTTACTTAGTTCATCTCTGGCCGTGGGTAGCCTAGTGGTTAGAGCATCGGACTCCACACCGGAAATCCTGGGTTCGATGCCCGATGCCACCAAACACCCTCCGAGTACACACGGAGTACGTGTTCGTTAAATCAGTGGGTCCGTAGTCTTGTGGGCTTAATCACGAGCGCAGGGACTGGAGAATATTTCCCTCCCCTTCAGTCTACATGCAGAAATTGTGGAGGTGGAGAGAGAGGTCGTGTCACCATCTATCGTCCCTTCGGGGAATTTCCTCGAGCTAAATCATACTGTCGCATGTATGGTGCTCAAGGCCAACGACAGGCGTACCTCTTGCCCGTGCCACGATGAATTTTATGGGCCTCGATCTGACTACGTCAGACAGGTGGCATTAGAAAACAACAACAACAACTTTGTTCATCTTGACAATATGTTGATGCAGTATCTAATAGACGACGAAGTCTCTGTTTCTCCCTTTCTCATGGAGCTTTTGTCATAATTTCGGGCAATTATCTTGAAATGTTTTTTTAAAAAAAATATATACAACTATTTTATAGAATTATATTATATTTATGCTACAATAGTTAAAATTTTAAATAAAATATGCCTGCATATATTAATATATTAGAAAAAAAAGTAAACGGAAAGAGTAAAATGTACTCTTCCGTAGATGATTCGAGTACAAAAATATAACTTAATCACTCGGAGGTGTTCTGAGTACCCCAGATAAATTTTTTTAGGTTGTTACATTCCAATCGTCCTAGTGAGATTGATTGCATCAGGCATGAAGGTTAAATGACCTCAAATGTGCACCTACAGAAAAAAACGTGGCTCTGTGCATCATTTTTAGAATCATACAAGGCTGCTTGTTTCCGGGGTGTACAGAGCACACCATGCGAGTTATCGCGGGTTAATAATTTTAGCAGTAGAACTATTTTTTTCATTTCTGAAATTCGATTTTATACATAATATTGTATTGAACATTCTATTTGTAACCTTATTTATCAGGGCTAATAACCTAATTGTAACAAAATGTAAACTTCATAAATGTCTAAATAAGTAAAATTCGTCCGATGTATACATTTGTATTACGAATTGGATTCCACGATTAAATAAAAGTTATTTTACTTTATCCATAATTACCAACTACATTTCTCATTAATTTTATGAGTTGACAATCTTTATGCTAAAATATGTTTTTAAGTAATACTCTTTAAAATAAATAATTAAAAATCTCTGTATCGATGCTTCACCATTGATTTTTGAAATATAGTTATTGTAGATATAATTTCTAAAATCTTAAGAAAAAATTAATTTCAAAAACAACTAACTGAAAAAGTGAATGCAAAAACATAATATAAAAAGTAAATTTCTCAAGCAACACTCCATTATGCTGTTTGTCAAAAGGAATTATAGATATTGACATTTTATGCTCACAAATAGACTGAAGAGCCCCTGAATTAGGAATATCTACCTAGTAATGAGTTTATCCTCCTCTGGCCTTGATAATAACTGACAACGAAGCATATATTCAAAAAGTTTCTGGGAACGTTTCTCTGGAATGACTTGCCAAATATTGGCTAAAGCTGTCAGTAATTCAGTAAGGTCCGTTGGTGTTGTGTGATAACCTTTCACACCTTATTCCAAAACATCCCAAAGAGGCTCAACAGAAGTTATGTCTGGGCTTCTAGTTGGCTAATTTATGACAAAAAATTCAGTGGAATACTTATCCAACCAGCCAGTAGCCAACCGGGACCTGTGAGAGATACAGTTGTCTTACTGAAAACTTTATTACTGTGCGGATAACAGAACAGCATAAATGGATGGAGGTGATCTTCCAGCAACCCTACATACCAATTTGCATTGAGGGAGGTTGGTACACGCACCAAAGATCCCAAACAGTGGCTCGAAAAAACACTCCAGACTATGATTTATCCACCATGTCCTTGTACACTTTGAACTTGGATTGCAGGATCCATGGCTTCATGAGAATGACACTATATCCTCAGCCTCATGTTGGTGTTAAGTATTTGGAATCGAGACTCATCACTCCTAGCGACTCGTTCCCCAGTCCTTTACATTCCAGTCTCTATGCTCTATCATCCAGTCAAGAAGTGAAGCACAGTTCGTTTACTGACTAAATGACTGGCACCGTCGTTCAACTGGGTGGTAATTTGAGCTAATGTTTGCCTTCGGTGGCTACGCAAAATACACCTAAGCCCTCTCTCACCACACACTGTCAAGTCTAGCTTTGCCCGATTGCTAGGTTTTTTCCAACATCCATATATTCTTGGTATATTCTTGACACTATCGACCTTGAAATTCCTAGCTGACTGACGATTTCGGAAATTGACCGCCACACACCTACGAGTTATCCTTGATCTAAGGCATCTAAATCAGACAGTTTACAATATTAGCAATCCCAACAACTGATTCAGAACAATCACAGTACACGTTGTGTATGCAGTTACCACAGTGCCCTCACTTGCGAATAAATTATGCACACCATTGTACCATTTGCATAGACCTTGCTATGCCTAATTCAGTGGCATTTCCGTGTATATTCTGTAGGGCCAAAGAAACAATCATTGTTATAAATTTAACAAAATATTAATTTGTGAAAACAAGATAGTTGCAAATATGATTTGAAAATAGAATATTCTTTTCATAAAGGAATTATATTTTGTACTCGTTAAGGGTAGTAACATATTTGTCTGCTCTACATTTCCAATTGCATTTGATAACGATTATTTTTCATTTTCAGAGCATAACATTTTGGATGGGAAATCAGGTAAGCCATACAAAGATATCATCTTAAAATATTTAAATAGATACTGGTCTTGATACTTTAATAAATTGGGGAACTCGGATAATAATTGATGAAAAACATTGCGGATTTCAGTTTTACTTAAATTTTAATTAAAGTTCGATAATGATGAATCAATAGATTAAAAAATTGATCATTCCCCTAATGCAGAAATATCACGGTACTATATAAATCTTCATTTTCAAAGTAAATTGCTAAGTCCTTACCAAGAATATAATTCTGTGATATGAATTAAAACCCACATTTCTTTGAACAAATGGATATGCTTAAAAACAAGTAGACATATTTTTTATAAATATTTAATTAATAAACATCAGTGATTTTTTTTAATTTTACGAAATGTGTCGAAAGTTTTAAATTTTCCATTTTCTAGAAAATTTCGAGAACGTGATTGTACTGAAATGCGAAAGCTGGAAACAACAATAAGTACAATGTTTTTTGCACCATTTATTTTCTTGATATGTTTCTTAGAATCCAATTTCTTTCCTTCTTAAGCTTGTAGGAAGTATAATTTTGCATCTTATTATTTTATTTTATTTTATTATAATTTGTATTTTCAAGTATTTATTTAGGCTGCGTTGCTCCAGTAAATGTTAGAATAATTACATGCTGTACGTATGCATGTTATTTACCAGCAAATTGCTTATAACTATCATAGTAATAAATGATGTTACGACATATGGTTGTTTTTTCAACAATTTCTCTACATTTGGTTGAGTTTTAATTTTCCTTATTGTTATGAATCTGTAGATGTAGTTTATACGGAAATTCGTATTTCAGTACAATGTTCTTTTGAACCAATTATTTTACTGATACATTTCTTAGAATCCTTCTTTTTTAGCCTTGTAGGAAGTACAATTTTGTCACTTATTATCTTACTTTATTTTATGATGCTATATATAATACACAGTCCAGTTATATTAATGTGACCACTGTCAGAAGCCAGAATAACCATCTTTCGCAGAGGGGAAAATAGTCATTTAGGATTCTCAAGGTATTCACTAAGGATGTTGAGCCATGCCGACTCTATTGCTGCACTAGATTACGCGCGTGAGGATCCATGGCACGAACAACCCGATCGAGATGGTTCCATAGATTATTGATTGGGTTTAAGTCAGGTGAGTTTTCTGGACACGGAAGAACGATAAACAGATCCTGGTGCTCTTTGAACCACGCACGTATGCTGTCAGTTGTATGACACTCCGCAATGTCCTGCTGGTATATGCCCCCCTCCTGAGGAAAAATAATGCGCATAAAGGGGTAGACATGGTCTGAAAGGACAGATGCGTACTTCTATTGATCCATTGTGCTTTCCACAATGATGAAAAAGCACAGAAAATTTAAGGAAAACATTCCCCAGACCATAATGCTCCCGCCTCCAGCCTGAACCTTGCCAGCAATTATTGCAGGGTGTTTGCTTTTAGACGTTTCATGCCGTATTTACCACCAATCATCCGTCCGATGGAGTATAAAGCGTGATTAATCAGAAAACTCTATCTGTCGCCTCTCATTGGATGCCCAGTTGCGGTACCTGTATGAAAATTCCAATCTTCGTTGCTGATGAACAGCAGTCAGCATAGGTGCCTGAACCAGGCGCCTGCTTCGGAGAACCAGACGCAACAACGATCTCTGAACAGTAGTTTGGAAGACACTGTTGGTATCCCCTTGGTTGATCTGGGTGGTATGTTGCTTAAGGGGTCACAGGGGTGTTAATCTTGGATTTTTTCGAATTTTCGAAAAAAATATATGTTGTTCCTCATTTTCTTTTGAACATTTTGATACCAACCACGTGATAGTACTTCAAAAGCTTCGAAAGTTATTCGAAAAATTCCAAACAGCAATTTAGTAATAACAGTGTTTAAATGGACACATGCCACACCCACTTTTTCTTGATTTCCGCATACGTTTTATTTTTCTGTTTTTAAAAAGCCTCATGAAATATTTTAAACACTTGCTTAATTGAGAAGGAAGCTTGCAACTCAACACACGCTTTTTTAATGTGTTTTGATTCTATTTTGGTAATGCTAGCACGTTGTTTGAAATAACTTATCGAAATTCAAAACAGCGTTGTTTAAAACCGTTTATCAAAATTGAAAACAAAATTTGCTCGATTGAAATGGAAAATACTCATCGTAGACCTTCAGGTAAACGTCCTCAGAAAAGAAGAGATTTAGAGGGAACCAATTCATGAAGGTATGTTCTCATACATATGTTGCAGAAAGGAGAGATACAAGTAAGTGTGCTTCCAGTAATAAAATCTCAGGAATTCAGACTTCATTAAAGTCAAATCTTGTTAGGGTAAGTGAAAACTTCAAAGGATATCGTATTTTTGATTTTATTTCAACTTTTAGCTCTATTTTATCAGTATCATGTTGTTTAAAAGCGCGCCAAGGTTTAGAGTCATTAAAAACCTTTTGTGCTGTAATGAGTCTTTCTAATCCTGTTGAACAAAAATTATATGATGTTATTAATAATAAACTTTCACGTGTTATGAAGGAAGTAGCTGAAGAAAGCATGAAAAAGGCAGCTGTCGAAGAAAATTCTTCGTCACCTGATAACCTTTTAACGGTAAGTGGTGATGGTACCTGGAAAACAAGAGGACATTCATCGTTGATTGGAGTATGTACTGTAATAGGGGCCGAAACAGGTAACGTTTTGGATAGGGAAGTGTTGTCCTCATTTTGCAAAGGATGCGACAGTTATAAAGGGGTAAAGTTTGGTATCAAGTACAATAAATGGCAAAGAGCGCTAAGATTTCATGTAGAAAAAATTATTCTGGCTCTGCTGGTAAGATGGAGGTTGACGGGATGTTAAGGATTTTTAATCGATCAGAAAAGCTTCACAACCTGAAATATTCGAACTACATAGGAGATGGCGACACAAAAACATTCAATGCCCTTTCTGAAAACAAGCCATACGGCGATGACCATCTTATTCAGAAAATACAATGTGTAGGCCATGTGCAAAAGAGAATGGGCACAAGACTTAGGAAGCTTAAATTAGTATATAGTAAAAAGAAATTATCTGATGGTAAAACTATTGGCGGTAAAGGTAGGTTAACTGATAGTTTAATTGATAAACTTGCGCATTACTATGGTAATGCTATTCGATGCAATTCTTCTAGTGTAAAGGAAATGCGGAAAGCTATTTGGGCTGTTTGGGGTCATTCTTGCAGCACTGATGATGAACCGATGCACAGGTTTTGTCCTACAAATCCAAATACATGGTGTAAGTATAATGCCGCAATTAATAATAATATACAAAATTATAAACACAAACCCTCAGTTGCTAAAGCTGTTCGAGATGTAATTAAGCCTGTATTTGCAGACTTATCTCATCCGGAACTCCTGAAGAAATGTTTAGGAGGTAAGACACAGAATCCTAATGAAAGTTTAAATTCATTAATTTGGAAGTTTTGTCCTAAGACGATTGGTTCTAGTCTTCAGATTGCAGAGATTGCTGAAAATCTAGCATCCAGTGTTTTTAATGATGAAAATCAAATACTTATTTCTATTTTAGAGAAATTTGGCTTGAAAATTAACAAAAATATTTGTGTGTCCCTGGCTGAACGTGACAATCGTCGAATCTTTACGTCAAGACAGAGGCGCTTAGAATCATCTTTTGAAGCTCGCAGAGCCAAGAAAATTAAAAAGAGTAAAGAAATTGAGCTGTTTCAGGAACAGGAAGGTATATCTTATGAACCTGGAGCATTTTAGCATGTAAGTTTTAAGATTTATTTTCTCAAATTCAATTTTAAAACTTTAAAGCCCTTTTTCTCAGTTTGTGTTTTTTCAATTACGCGCATTGCGTTTCAAAAACTATCATACTTTGATGCATAAAACTTTACAGAATTATAATTTCTATCATAATCTTCAAATCCTACCTATTTATAGTATTATAAATTTTTAATCTTTTAAAAAAAATTTAAAAAAATGTATTTTTTAATTTTTAAAAATATTATTTTTTTTTTATTTATATAAGATAAGCTAGCATGTAAAAAGGATATATTTGACTTTATAAATCAACTTATTGCTAGTAATTAGAATGATTATTGCAGAAAGTATCATGCGCGCGGTAAAACTTTCTATTTGTTTCTTACAAAAAATTTTCTCATTTTTATGTGCTTATTATTTTTAAAATTATGATTATATTTTAGATATTTTATACACTTTTGAAACTTTATTCCTTTATAAGAAATGTGTGAGAGAATCAAATTATTTCATTTTTATCTCAAAGAATTATTTGTAGTCGAAAATTGTTTGTATTTTGTGCTCTCGAAACATTTTTAACACCCCTGTGACCCCTTAACGGTAGCACGTCTATTCTCCCGAACTCACCTCTGCTGCCATCAGTCACCTCTATCACCTATGGCCCGTGGTACACCACATTTGCCATGTCACTGATTTTGGACGGAACCATTTTGCCATGCACGGTATACTTTAACCACGGTGACAGACGAACAGTCCACAAACATAGCCGTTTCGGAAATTCCTCCAACCTTTTACCGAAAGCCAAAAATTATGCCGTTTTGGACTTCGGATAAATCTTTACATGTTTGCATTACACCAACGACTGTAAGGTTTTCCGAAGCCCTCACACACCTTTTATATACGATCAATAGCACTGCGATGCCAGCATACTTCTGTAATTGGTTATTTAACGTCAAAGTTGAAAGTACGTGGTGGTCACATTAATGTGACTGGACTGTATATATATATATATATATATATATATATATATATATACACAGGTGTGCAAAAATTAAGGACGAAGTCGAAAAATTAGCATATCAGCTGAATGAAGAGGCACAGCGGAAAGAAAGACTAATCAGGAGATTAAATAAGGGGATCTACGGTAGCACATGCGCAGATATGCAGGTAGACGTAATGGGGGTGTCTGAGTAGTATATAGCATGTTGTCGGTGTAAGATCAGTATTTCTGGCAAAGAGATTGCACGCCGTATAGCAGTTAAAATCACACCGAGTTGCTGCCTCAGCGAGAAATGGTGAATAATCAATCTGTTAGACGACATCTGGATGCTTTTACCCGAGGTCGAATCATTGGGAAGTTGGAAGAAGGCTGCAGTGTGACAAGTGTAGCTGCAGAGTTCGGAATTGCTCACAGCATCGTTTCACGACATTGGAGACAATTTCAAACTACAGGATCAGCTATCCGGGGGATAGCTGATATATCGTCCACGAGGAACCACACCCGCAGATGACCGGTACATTGTCTTACAGGCCAGAAGAAACAGGCGGCAGACAGCGGGAGAAATCGCTAGACACACGACACAGGCGACTGGACGACCGATATCGCGTTTTACCGTGGCCAGAAGACTGCACGGTGGTGGTCTGTTTGCACGACGCCCTGTACGATGTGTACCTTTAACGCCAGCCCATCGGAGAAGGCGTTCTCTGTGGTGTCGGGAACACCGGAATTAGAGAGACAATGAATGGGGACGAGTACTCTTTACAGATGAGAGCAGATTCAGTTTGAGTAGCGATCCTCATTGCATACTCATCTGGAGAGAGCGGGGAAGCCGCAATCATCCCTCGAACATGAATGAAAGGGACAGGTATGGAGGTCGCGGTGTTCTCCTTTGGGGAGGCATCATGCTTCGTAGTCGTACAGACCTTCACATCTTCGACGCAGGTTCAGTGAACGGGACCCGTTATTGTAACGAGATTCTTCTTTCATATGGGCGTCTTTTTAGAGGCGCTATGGGTCTGCAGTTCCTTTTCATGGACGACAATGCACCATGTCATCGCACAGTAGCTGCCGAGCAGCTCTTAGATAGTGAGGATATTGAACGTATGGATTGGCTGGCACGATCTTCGGATCTCAATCCCATCGAGCATGTATGCGATTTTCTAGGCAGACGCTTGGCAGCTCGTACCTTATCACCAGTAACGATTCGGGAGCTTCGATTGGCGCTGCAAAACGAATGGGCAGAAATGCCTCAACAACTCATTGACACCCTCATTCTCAGCATGGGCAGACGCTGTGAAACATGCCTAGCAGTCAGGGGAGATCATAACACTTACTAAACACCGGATGTTTCTTGCTGGACACCCATCACAGGGATGTTTCGGCCTTCAGTCACATTGCGCTCCATGCTACTTTTTCAATCAAGCTTCTTTTTATCCCTCTGATTTCTCTTTTAGTAAGTTTTGCTTACATTACACATGTCCTTACGTATTGGGGATGTGTTAATTTGGAAAGCTTTTGTACAAAGTTATATTGAAAAAACCTTCTCGTCCTTAATTTTTGCACACCAGTGTACATATATATATATATATATATATATATATATATATATATATATATATGTGTGTATATGTGTGTGTGTGTGTGTGTGTGTGTGTGAGTGAGTGTAATAGTGACGAGAGAGATGGTTTAATTTTATATTTTTATTTCATTATCCAAGTTGTGGTAGTTGAAGTGATGGAATTATTCAATGCTAAGAGAAATCTTCTTTATTAGCATCCAGATTTTATTAATGATCACACACACACATATAACAGTTACTGGGCAATAGTATTGGGCTTAATAATAAGCATACACGAAGGCAAAAAACAGACAAAAGCTAGATAGTGAAAACAAACAGACAGAAGAGGAAGGGTCAAAGAACCCCGGCTATTTATATAATGCGGCAAATCCCACATGACTTCATCTAATGGAGGCTATGATTTGCAGAAAACTATTACTCGATGGTTTCAGACGCAATTTTACTTATAAAAGATGCAAGCTTTTAACTTCTGAGATTCGTTCGCGATTAAATTTCGGTTATGTGGGAAGACTACTTAAAAAATTAAACGCGGGTCCTGAAGGGAAGGAACCTCAATATATATATATATATATAAGAAATATTTATTATTTATCAAAAACAAGAAATAATAGATAAAGAACATAACAAGAAATAGCATAATAAAAATATAAAAGCAGAACATGAAGAACAAAATTATAGAGAAATAAAAAAAAAACTACAAAAAAGAAGAACCTAGCGAGTCAGAAAGCAATTTCGGACTTAGGACCGAATAAGTGGGGTTAAACTAGTTTAAAGGCGCCAACCTTCCCCCTTTGCAACTCGGTAGGAAAATCAAATAAAATAAAATAAACAAAACTTCAGAGTATGGATAACTCAGAGAGCATGATAAAACCAATCATTACTATTATGTAACAAACTCTCCCAAAACTCTTAATGCAGAAAAATCACAAAATAATTATGTTAGAAAAGTAGAAAAATGCTAAAACAATTACATAAGAAAAGTATCATTCAAAAATCCATTTAACAAAATTTCTTTACTCACAAAGCTTTTACGAAGAGAAACAAGCATCTTGCCATTAATGAAAGTCAATTATTCACTAAGTTTAAAAATTCGAAAATACAAAACCACATCTTTTGAGCTGACTTTTAAACCAGCCAGCAAAGACAGGTATAAAATGACGACAATCAAATATGGTAAAATTTGAATTGGTTGATTGTCAAAAATGTAAATTTGCTAGGCTCTAATTTGGTTGGTTGTCAACAACGTGTAAGATGTTTAAGATGTGTGTGGAAAAAATGTAAACTGTGATATGAGTGTTATGATATAATCTTCACAGCAAGACCACTAACATGCTGACTTTGAAATCCTATTGTTGTGTGGTGGTGGATTTCGAATTCGAAGTAGCAAGACGGTTAATGTATTTGTGATGAATATAAGATCTTAAGAAATTAAAATGGTATTCATGATCTAAACAACATTGAAATTTTTTTTATATTAATGTATTTATCTATTTTGTGTGTAGTTAAGTTATCATTTCTAAATAAAAAATTCAAAATGAACTTTCTGTACATTGATATATGTAAATTACCGTTCCATACGGGAATTTTAATTATATGGAACTTAAACGAATCTCTTTTGTCAAAAATGTTACTGACTACATTATTGTTAATAAGATGCAAGTCTAAATCCAAGAATTCCACCCTATTAGAGTTGAAGTTAGTTTTAAGGAGCTTGAGATAATCAGGGTAGAATGTAATATTTGGTTTGTATTCACTATTTTTATCAAAAATTATTATATCATCTATATAACGATAAATTAAGTAAGAATAATTTACAACATGATCTATTTCAAGATATATATATATATATAGAGAGAGAGAGAGAGAGAGAGACAAGAGTGACAACGGCCAGATTGAGTTAAATATACATTTATTAAGATGAATTATTTACAAGGGAGGGCTAAACGTTAGTAAAAAGTAATCGAAACATCATTAGATCGTTGGATTCCACGAGGCGTTTCGTTCCAGCGCCCTCGTCATCGTCTCATTGCCGTCGCTTCTCTCGGTCGTCTCCCGCGCAATCGTTCTATTCGAGTCTGGTTTACTCGTTATCCTCGAACCACCTTGTCAGATAGGTGGCTCTCTCTTGGCATTACGTCATTAATGAATATAGGAGGGATACGATATGTGCACATCCATTCCTACATATATATATATATATATATATATATATATATATATATATATATATATATATTATTACGCAGATCCAGACTCGAGGATTTTATGCAAAACAATCACAAAGAAATTAAAGAGTTCTTCAAGTACGATGGTAATTTACTGCCGAACATCTAATCATTTAGATACTGGATTCAGCAGAAATATTCACAGAATAAATCCCAGAAGGTCTTCACTTCTTCCACAGCACTCAAACACAATTATCAGCGCTTAAAATGCAAGTATGCACATGATTATTCACAAGCACAGCCGAGCTAATCAGTTATCACTAGTCAAAGCAATGTTCACTAATCGCAGGTTTAATCAAGACTGACTGACTGACTGACTGCAACTGCTCTATTTATAGGCGCGGCAGAAACTTCCACAAATATACATCTCGTATCTTAGAGCGTGACGTTAGTGGACCTCTCCACAAATTTCTAGAAGAATCCAGAGGGATCCAAACTCGCCAACATGATCGTCAATGATGCAAAAATAGTCACCAAATTGGCCACCAACTTGGTCACAAAAAATAATACCAACTTGGCTCTACCGCAGAGATTTCGCCAAGTTCTCATTGAATCGCCATTATAACGTAAGGGGCGGCTTTGCTTGTGGATAGTACAATTTTAACATAAAATAAACACATAACATAGAGTAATATAAATGCATTAAACATCCATATACATATTGTTTACACTATTTACACAAAATTCATAATATATATATATATATATACATATATATATACATATATATATACATATATATATATATATATATACATATATATATACATATATATATACATATATATACATATATATATATATATATGCATATATATATATATATATATGTGTGTGTGTGTAATTATTCTTTTTAATTTCATTTGAAACGTTTTAATTTGTGATGGACCTAACCTTCAGAACCCATGATCTTACATGTATTTATATATAACGCACGCCCACACAAACATACCCAGACACACATGCACACTCTGGTTTTTAACTGCACCAGCGTAAAAAGATTTAATTTTGTGGTGAAAATAGAAAGCTAATGATAATGTAAATGGTATTAATAACGGTAATGATGATTTTTATCGTTTTTCTTCTTCTTAAGATAAGATCTCAATAATTTATCTAAGCAATTGAAGCGCTTCAGAAAAAAAAGTGATTACTCAATCACGATACTTTCTAATATAGGGTGCACACACTTAATTATTTAAGATGATTTATTTGTTAAAAATTCCAATGACTCGACATTTCTCGGGGTTTTTTAATAAAGAAACTATTTTTCGTATTTAAATGTATTCTTTTATTTTGCCCCAGAATGCTTTCTTTTTAAATCCAGAAGATAAAAGTTAAAAATAAGTTATATCTTATCATCTAGTACTTCTGTTCGTTGATTTTAGATAAAAATCGATGGAACTTTTCTTTGTGTACATGCGAGAGAAAACCAAAATTTTCTTCCTCAGTCTATCGTTTTATGATTGATCGAAAAGAAAAAGGAGAAAGTAGGGAAAGAGACGAGGTGTGATACAACATAGTATCTGCCAAAAAAGCTTCAAACGTTTATTTAGATTGTTAAACAAGTCAGAAAGAAAACTTTGTCAAATTCTGACTGCTTATCTATCCGAGATGTGTTTAATAGATAAATAGTGATGTATTTTCCTTTTTCCTTTATGTAATTGGCAGAAAAACAATTGGTATTGATTTAAAGGTATTGTTTTAAATTTGACTGATTTTTGATCAAATGTACAAGTTTTTCTTTAACTGTGCTTTACATGAAGGATGAAATATCTTTCAATTAACATTTAAAGAACAAAAAATCGTACCCATAACAGGTGTACTGTAAATTAGTTGTTGCTTGCAACTTTTTTTCACAACTATTTCGTGATAATTAACGTAGCTGTAAAAAAAAATCAAATGTCAGTATCATTGCAGCAGGTGTGAACTTGTCATTTTGCTTTTTGTTGCGGTTGGAAGAACCGTATGATTTTAGAATAATTTTTTATAACTCTTCTAAGATTTTGTTGCTAAGAAAAGCGATTATGAGATGAAAAAAAAAGGTTACTTTTATGTGTTTCTGTTATTTTCAGCACAGTTTATATTGAATTCCCAAATAACTTTCTCAAAATTATATGATAGAAATTTATATCACTATCCAGTACATCACTTCTAATGCATGACGAAAACGTTTTTACTATGTATTTATTTTAAGATATCTTATTGAGAAATTTATAGGAGAGTTATAACAGTGAAGATTAGTTAGATCGCGGTTGTCTATCAAAAGATGACCTTGATGACGAAAATTCTGTTGACAAATACCATGATGTAGATGAAGTTAGAATCCCAATGATACAAATTGTTTTTAATTATCATCAAGATTAAAAGTGATACAAAAATAAATATTTTTTATTTATATTGTACTGAGCTTATAAGAAGACTTGGAACCCTTTGAGCAAACTTATTTATTTACGTATTTAAAAACTATATTTTAGCATTTTATACAATGTTTCTATTCAAGAAAATGTTACCAGATGAAAATTTTCATATATTATTCAAAAATTTTAATAATTTAAATTTTTTGAAGAAAATTGGGAAAATTTTAAAATCCTACTCCTTCTGTAAAAATTAATTTTTTGACCTGAAATTTTTTATAATATTCTTATGGATGTTCTAAACAACTTTAGGAATCGATTTTAGGATAACTTCATTCGTTTTTGAGAAAAAAAATAAAATGTTGATATACAGGCTAAAAATCAACAAAAAAACCAACATGTCTTACATTTTATTTTTTTTAAAAAAAAGTATTTCGTTTATAGCAAAACGGATCCCTAATTTTATTACATGCTTTATTTTTAACACACAGGGAAAAAATGGAAGTGATTGGCAAATAATTGTCGAAGGAGTAGCATTTTGAACGCACTATGGTTTCGAAAAACACAAACTGAGAAAAACCACTTTAAAGTTTCTACTTCTGAAATAATGATTATTATAAGCTTAATTAAATTTAAAATACCACTTTAAGATATTAGTTGTACGTTTTTCTTTAAAATAATTGCATTTTCATATTTTTTCAACCCACACATTTTTATAAATGATCCACTTTTAGAGAGTACTAATTGCACAAGAAAATTCAAGAAAAACGTTAAAAAACTTTTTTCTGTCACGACAGAAATTTTAGCTATTCTTCTTTTTACAATATTAAAGAATAACATTTGTATGAAAAATATATCAGGAATAAGAACTGAAATTATAAATTTTTTAATATAAAATGCCTTAATTTAAAATTTTTATATGCACACATTTTACAAGGAAGAAAAATTACATTATTGTATTGCCTCGGAAATATTCTGCTTTTAATCCTACACATTCTTTTTTATAGTTCTTACTTCTATTTATAAAATAGATTTTTTTATCATAACGCATTTTTTAGCTTTTTTTTCTAAAAAGGGGGTGTGGCTGAATTGCCTAATTTGTTTTCAAATGAAGTTTTATTCAACTTCAAACTTTCCGACATGCACAAGTGATATATCAATCGAAAGATAATAATGCAAAGAATAAGATTAAATGAAAATAAAAAAAAAAAAAAAACGATTGGTTTGTGATTTTAGGGTACCAAGTCTTCTTAACATGTAAAGTTGCATGATGAGGGATATTTCCATTATACTGTTTTTAAATTATTTTATGTTATATATATTTATATTAAGACTCTTAATCATTTTCCCTTTAATCAAGATTATGAATTATATCAAATCGATTTATTTCTAAAAAAAAAAGGAAATATAATGTAGATAAAGGTTGAATTTTTAATAGATCTTCTTTAAAATTAAAAAGAAAATCAAACTCCCCGGAAGATATTCCAAACTCGGGAAAATTAATACATAATGTGATAATTTGTTATTATGTTTTACATTACAATACTTTAAATTATGTCGATGAAAGTTTTATCTTTAAAATAAATGTTAAAAGAATTGTATACTTGATTTAACGATGCATAAAATATTTATATAAAAATTACAACTATGCCATTTATTTGAATGCAATCCAGTCTTTCCTTTGTCCTTGTATTGTGCAAGTAAAAATTTCCAATTCATTTGAATTTGTTTAAACATCATTTAATTTAAAATCTATTACCTCTGATATATAAACCTGTCCGAATTTATGAATAAATGTATTAACACCTGATTTTGTAAACTTATATAATGTTTATAAAATTATATACCTACAGTAAGACCCCGCTTAGCGAGGGATATACGTTCCATCAAAGTAGAGCGTAATATGAAACAGCGTCAAACGAGTTAATCTCATCATGCAAATAATGGGGTTAGGGAAGGATGGGTGGAAAATTGGTCATTTAGTTTGCCATTTAATTTATTAATTTTTTTTTATAAAAATAAAACAAAAATATATTTCTTACAAATATAGAAACATAATAAACGAATATACACATAAAAATAAATAAAATTCTAAGTCAGTATGTTTACATTTCAGATCGTTCAGTATTTTCTGTATTTCCAATTTTTTGTGTTTTTATCATGAAGGTAGATTCACTTAAAGGTATATTGCATTAAATTTCGTTTTCAATCCATATAAAAAGTCTACTATCCATTTCATACATAGTAATATTTTTAGAACGGGTAATTTTAGTTGCAGAGCTTTTGTCGTAGTTGCAGTTGCCGATAGCAGCATTTTTTTTATCTTTAAGAATGGTCCTTGTTGTTGAAATTGCCAAATTCAATGCAGAACCAATGTGAGATTGACGCTCAAATGCATTTAATCTTCTAATCATTTGCATTTTAGTTTCCAGTGAAATGCTTTTTCTTGTAGCTTTATTTTCGTGGTTTTTATTATCACCCATGATAAAAACTAAAAATACTAATATTTGTCACTATAGGAATCGTTGTATTTTCTAAATTTATTCTTACAATAACGTCAACAAATGTTTGAAACGATAAAAATACGTTCGTATAACACCACAGAAAAGATGAAACACAGATAAACTGCTTCGGATATCGGGAAGCCTAACACTGTATGCAATTACGGGTAATTCCACAATTAAAAAAAGAGCGTTAAACCGAAACAGCGCTTAACGGTACAGCGTTACGCAGGGTCTTATTTTAAATTAAATGAAACAAGGTTTCAAGTCCACTTGCTAAACAGAGTACCCTCCACGTTCACCGGATTTGAACCCTATGGATTTTTTTTCTGTGTGGGCATGTCAAGCACATTGTTTACAACACACCACATATATTATTAATAATTTGAGAGCTGCCGTTAGAATTGAATGTACCCAAATACCAACTGGAGCGGTAATCAACGTTTTAAATTCCATTGAACAATAATATCAGCTGTACATAGGTCACAATGGCTGCAAATCTGAACACTTTTGTAAAATGCTTTCTTAACTTGTTTAAATTGTTTTGATTTTTAAAATTATTGTATTAAAATAATTTTTTTACGATATAGTCCTTCAAATAGTGTATACATGTTATTGGGTCACTGTATATTGGTTTTATTTTCCCTTTTAGTGCTTGTAGAAATACTTGTCATAGAGGGGAAATTAAGCTGACCAATCCCTAAGTCAGCGTGATATTAGTCAAATAAAACAATACATTAAACATTTTCATGAAGTATCTCTCAAATTAATTTTGTGCGTGTGTCCTATATACTTTACTTGTCCTTTTACTTAATGTTTTAAAGTTATTGGTGGAGAATATTTACAAATGTGGTACCTCATTTATCATTATCATTTTTATTCCATCATATAATAGCAAATATTTGCAAAAATAGCCTCCCGCATACATAAAAATTGTAATTTCTCCATATATTTCAGTGTAAATATAAGTTCCACACACACATGCAAACCACTCAAAGTTAAAACATAACTTCAGCGTGGTACGGTAAATATTAGAAACCAATCTCGCACTGAGATATTTTCAGAATATCGTAGAGGCATAAATTTTACAGATATATTTACATACTATGTTTTGACTGCTAAATAACTTGAATATAATTAACTAAGTTTCTATTTATACGCATTAATGCATATCCAATCCAATTTCATTGCACTTACTTCTTTTAGAAATCGATTTTTTGGGCGTGGTTATAATTAAGTACATTGGAATTCCTGGTTTGTTTTATTTTAACTTTCAAAAAGTCGAAATATAAGTATTATACGGTTTTACATTATTATTACGAAAAAAAAATTAATGTGAATATATATATATATATATATATATATATATATAAACAAAAATTTTATATTTATAATAAAATTAAACCTTTGAAAATTTCAGTTCAATTGTATTTTTATCAAAATGATATTTGCAGTCATACTTTATTTACTGTATTTTTGTAATGACTATAAGGGATGTGTAAAAGTTTATTTTTATATGCATACTAGAGTTGTACCCCCTCTCCACTGAATTGGGGTACCAACACCCGTAGTACAAATTACACAACAAAATTCCTCTTCATTACTCAAATTATAAAACTCTAATTTAAAGTATTATGTGGTTCTCTACAGTATTGTTACCAAATCATAAATTTATTTTAAAAAAATACCTGGTGCCATCTGTTGTAGCTAATCTTATCTACGTCAAGGATTTATTACAGCCTCAAGAAAAACTTTTTTTAAATATATATTGAGAGAGATAACACGCATAGAATAGTCACATAAGGTAAGTTACTAGGAAGTACATCTTTCGAAGAAGGAAAAGATTAAGAAGTAAATTTGAAATAAAAACTTGGAGGAAAATACACATGTTTAGTACATTCGATAGATATAAAGTCTTTATCCTCTTACTTTTTCTTCACTTATTTACAAGTTAACTTCACAAGTTTTTCTCTTGTAACATACTGTGCACATATTACATTTCAAATTTTATGTCTATTGTACTTTGGAATGAAAAGATAAATTTTCTCTTCCGACAAAAGGTAAAAAAGTAACTAAAACTATTATTATTAATACTTGTATAATTATGTTCAATTTTTTTATTCTCAGAAACTTTAGAAGTATTTTTATGGAACATTTTATTTGACTATACTGGGGCATTTGGGTATAAGAACTTATTAAGATAAATGGTAGAAATATAAGCAAACTAAAAAATTATTAATAATTTTTTATAAATATTTTTCTCTCGTTTGAAATATATTTTTCTCAAAATAAGAAATGAATATTTTGCATATGATATTTCATCAATAGTTTATTTTTGTGTACCGATACTTGTCTTTTATTGGTAAAATTTATATTTCGTTACAGTTTTTCTTATTGTTGCATTGAATTTCACTTAAATATTTGTAATATACCATACGCGTATTCGAAGGATTTATTATGCAGCGTAGCCATTGGATTAGCAATTTGTTAACTTGAATTTATATGGAATGATTAATGTATGAAATAGCATCTACTACATTCCAAGATTTTCAAATTTGTTCTGGTAATATGATAAATGATGGTACCATATTTGAAACGAAAAACAAAGCTTTTTGAATAATTTCCAAAGCTTTTATTATTTTAGGATTTACTTATTCTGTAAAAGCAATGCAATTAAGAATATGAAACTGAAGTACAATTATCTTGTTTCTATGGTTTTTATTTAAGTAAAAATTACGATTGTATACAGCATTAACTACACCTAAACCTATATCTATTTCTAAAATAATAAAAAAGTGAAGTAAGAAGGACATTAAACTTTTTTCTGAAACAAATATAATGTTGATATTACTTAAAATAATTTATTTAACGATGGTTTATCTATCAGCTATAGAAAATATGTATATATTTCATTTATTATCTGTTGCCCATATATTGAACAAACCTTTAACATGAAGGACTATTTATTAAATTAGTTATATTCATTTATTATATGTTAAAATAAATAACAATCGAAAAGTATGACATATGTTACTTATAACACGGAGATTATTATTATTTGAAGTGATGGTTATTACACTAATGTATAAAAATATGTTCGATCATAATATCAGTAAAATCCCATTTGTTTTTTGTGAAATATGAAACAATTGAAAAGAACAAAAAAATATTTATAAAGGAAACATTTATTTGGGTTTCAATTTAGCTATCAGTTTTAACACTGAATTGTCTGTAAATATCAATTTACCAAATTATTTTTATTAAAAACTATTAAAGGAATAATGATAAGAAATTTGGTGAAAATATCAAAAAAGTATTTAGTTTAGGAGAAACACAAAAATTCCCGAGATAAATAAAGAAATAAACATATGTTATTATTGATACTTATAAAATTTTTATTACCAAACTATTTTGACCAAAATGTTTCAAAGAAATTAAATTAAATATACGTTAAAAAAAATTATCCCAATAAAATGAAATACGTTAATATTACATAGAAAACTGCTTTTAAAAAACAAACAAATGCATTCCCTTTGGTCGATTATGTAGGCTAAACAGAACAATTCATCTCATCCTCAATGTTTTCTGTTCAATATAAACATAATATCTTGACATGATTGACCTATGATCGAAGACACAGTTAGAAGCGAGTTCCACGGATTGCATCTTTCTAAAAGATAGATCACCCAACACTACTGTGAGGAAGTTTGCACATATTTTAAACGCGTTCCCGACGCGTTTGACCGAGTCAACAGGAGATGACGATGAAATAGTATGCTCTTAGACACGTAGATCCACAGACTTGAAACCCTGCTATTTTATTCAATAGTTAGCTAAAAACCTTATGCATGTGTTCTTTGTCAAAAATAATTCCAAAACTCAAAATGCACATTTTTAATGCTCTTGTGCGCATTGTGTGCATATTTTAATGCTCTTGTGCTCATTGTGTGCATATTTTTAACATTCTCTAGATATGCTTCAGAATATATGGTGAGAAACGTTGTTCACGTTACCAAAGGGCGTTATAGAAATCTTGTAAAAGTATGTAAGCAAAATTTTGAGCTTCCTTTTACATTGTTTGTTACCTTTATCAGTACATTATTTTTAATTAAATAGTTATAGAACGTTTAATCACGATATTTATTTCCCAAAACACTCTGCATAATAAATACTTGTAATATAAATAAAATTTTATTCCATTTCTTTGTTTATAGAGCAAGGGATGCTGTGTCAATAATATTGCTACTTATTTTTGTAAAGATAGACTGACTTTAAATTTACATCTTCTATGTAATTATAGTTAGTTTTGGTTTAAAAAAAATGTACGGATGACATAATTAATGAATAATTCATTTTGTAATCAATATATTTTTAAATTTCTTATAAATTTATATACTATTTTATTTTTTAGATGCTTAGAAGGTAGAATTTATGTTTGATGATTAACCACTTTCATATTTAATTTCTACTTGCATTAACAAATGCTAGAGATTTTGTGGTTCCATTCGTTTTTAAAAATGTTTCCCATATCCATGTACGCGGGTGAGTCGGAAAATAAGTTTCCCCTGTCGACTGTGGTCAGAGTTGCGTATGAAAGTCAAAACATAGAATGAGACATTACAAATAAGAGGTAACTTTATTTTTTCCACGTAAGTACCAAGTACATTGAGACATTTATCGTACCGCTTGATAAGCTTCTTAACGCCCTCCAGGAAAAACTCAGGGCTTGGCATTCGTAAGAAGGGTTTAAGAACTTGTTTGACTTCAATGTTGCTTCTAAATTGCCTCCCTGCGAGATTCTTCTTCAAAGCCAGAAACAGGTGAAAGTCAATTGGTGCGGGTTTAGGATTGTACAGCTGATGGTGTAAGTGTTTAGAACCAGGAGTTGTGATATGGTTTTGACTTGCCGCCTCTGAGTGTGGTCTCGCATTGTCATCCAACAACAGAATGCCAGATCTGAGAAGCCCAAGCCACTTTTTTCAAATTCATCTGATTGATCGTGGTTGACCTCTACCCAATGGTGTATAGGTGTCTTGAAAGATTCGTCTGCTGTTTCGTCGTTTGCCCATAGCCGTTAAGCCAGTGCTTCTCAAACTTTTAGTATTTGCGACCCAATATTCAATCATAATTTTCATCTCGCCCCCCTTCCATACATTTACAACGCATTGATTTCAATAATGCTATACTTTGACGCTATGGCTACAAAATGATTTTAACTTCTTAAGTGCCCCCGGCGTATATAAACGTCTTACTCACCAAAGCGTAAATTTTCTGGACGTATATATACGTCTTTCCGAAGTACGATCTTTTCTTTGTACTGCCATTCATAAAATTATTCCGAAGGCTTTGAAATGCAATAAAAAGGCATTGGCAGTGCTTGCAAATAATTTACTTATTTCAGAGATTTGCTTTTTTAATCCTTTTCTCCTCTTCTTCTCCAATACATCCCTTGCACACGCCAGCGTGGAAAACGGTAGCGTTAGGGAGTGACTCACTTATTTTTTAATCAGCAGTTATGCGATTAATTATAAACTGTTCAAAGTATCAAGAGAAGTGTTAACTTTTGGACATAATTTTATTTATTTCACGCCCATGGGGTCAATGGTAATTATAAAACTCCTTTTTAAATTAGCATTCCTAAATTAATTGTAAAATATAGTATGCAATACTAATACATTTATAATTGTATTATATCAGTGTAAATGTGTATTTATTTATCATTATGTCAGAATGCACTTTGCGTGATTACTTTCAGTAAGTTAATAATTTTTTTAAATAATATTTTGTTTTTGACTTTTCAATATGCTTGCGCCCCCCTCGTAGAGTTATCACGCCCCTCTAGGGGAGGCGTGCCTCACAGTTTGAGAAACGCTGCGTTAAGCACTTCTTACGTATGCAAAGCCCTGAGTTTTTCCTGGAGGACTTTTTGAAACTTATTAAGTGGTATGACGAATGTGTCTCGATGTTCTTTGTACTTAAGTGGAAAATAAAATTATGTCTTATCTTTAATGCCTCATTTTATGTTTTGACTTTCACACACAACTCTAATCGTAGGCGACAGGGGAAAGTTATTTACCGAATTACCCATGTGGTTACTGAAATTCGGTAAAAGTACCAAGATATTTTGAAGAGAAAATATAAACAAGAACATCCCCAACCGTAGTATCATACTCATACATAGGAAAACCTTTGCTTTCTAATTTTAATTTATGGATGTGATACATAATTATTAGGTAGATTGTTTGATAACTTATTTATTATTTTTCAAATTATAATGCGCAAATGTAAATGCTATATATACTAATGTAAATATTATACTACAGTAAAATAGACTTAAGGTCTTTTTATTCAAATGAGAAATTAATTTTGATGCTTTATTATTGTAAAAACGATACCCAAAACTACTGCAAAATGTACAGGAAAAAAATTAATTATAAAAATTTTATACGAATGGATTGATTTTGTTAATCATCAGCCAAACATACCGAAGATGCTCCACCAAAATCATATTGAATGGTCATCTATCAACTGCACTATTTATCTATTTAACACCATGCTAATGTGTATATGGGGTCTCGTTTAATCATTTTCCGATAGATTTAATCAATTAAATTTATGGTCTTTCCATTCATTCTTAGTGATAAGGTACACGCAACAAAGCATCCCACAGATATAATAGGCTTAAATACTGTATTGAAATTAATAGATCCTTTCTGATTATTTAAAACATTTAGTACACGATATTAAAACAAAAATTTCTCCTTAATATTATTGTACTTTTAAATATAATTGGAACATAAAAGCCTATTTAATCACGTGTATTAATTTGTTTAAAAAATCATGTGTAAAGAATTCATTTTTCGCATTTAGGTTTGAATATTCGTTGTTAAGTTAATGCTAATGGTATTTCAAATAAGTATTTACAACGTATTGTTATTTTGATAACATAAACGATCCGAATTTGGTTTTATAATCTAACTTTGATGCAATATGATTTTCAAATAATCCCGTACATAAGAATTTGGCATGCATCTGAATAAATAACTTTTTAACTATCATTTGTTTATTTAAAAGATTGACTTGATTTTGATTTGACTGTGATAAAATAGTACTGATTGGCACGCATTACCTAAATACAATTGTAAGCATGATGAAAAAATCACTCTATATATAGAAATCCAAAATTATTTTTAAATAAGTTAAGATATAAAAACTATGTTTATAAACTAAGCTAAAAGGATAATTGTGTAATTCAAATAGAAGTCTTGATAATAAAGTAAAACATGTAATGACTGCATATATATATATATATATAGTATATAGTGGATGAAATTCTAAAAAGTTGTCAAAGGATTCAAATTATCATGGGAGTATATATATATATATAGTTTTATCTTAGTTCGTTATTTTATTTAAAATTTCTTCTCTCTCTATTTAATTTATTTAAAAAAAATATTTTAAAATATTTTAAGCGCTTATTTTAATTGCAATATAACTATCTAGTATATAATCATCCAAATAAATTTATTTTTATAATGTATTTCTTGTTGATACTGTCTATACTTAACTTTATTCATTATTTTAATTAAAAATTCTTATGTTTAGATTTTTTAATGTATCCTTTTGGTTAGTTTAATTGCAAAATAGCTATCCAGATGGCGCCACGGTTTTTCATTCTTGTGTTGGCGTTTCAATTTTTTACGTCATTTCATGTGGGATCTCATCGTAGAAGGTTAAATTCTCGAGTTCCAGATATTTTTTTACAAGTAAGTTTTTCCTAATATTTTCCATATAATTTTTTTTTCATTATTCCTCTTCTTGTGAGATTCATTATTGTTCTCTTTTCTCAATTTCTTTTTACTTTTTTTTAGGTTCCTTATCGAAGTGTGGTATTAGGCTTAACTTTTCAACTTAGCTCTCTTTCTATTATGTCGAAAATTTCTGCTATACGGGGAAGGTTGGATCCGCAAAGCATTGCTAACCCTAATTCACTGGCCTAATTCAGCGCTAGCTTTAGAAATCAGAATAGGTCTCCAGTTTAGTCCAAATACTTTTTTGTATCTACATTGTCTGCGGAATTCAAATTCGTACTTCTTTAGCACTGTAGGTTCTAGTACTTCTTCACTTTTATTTTTTATACTATATATATATAAATGTAATAATTCCCTCTAGCATTCTTTTTATTAACTCTTTTAATAATATTGAAATAATCTTTTAATTATTTGGTTCTACACTGACACCCTGATTTTAATCTTAATCGAGTACTCTTATTGCATCAGACATCCCAATCCCGCCCATTCTATCCAATCAGAGCTGTTATTACGTCATAAGTACTTGTACTATAAAAGCCGATGTCTCTGGAAACCTCTCTCTCTCGCTCTTCGATCATTTTCTCTGTAGTCATGTAGCCGCTGCAGCGCGTTCTGTGTGTGTCTTTGTCTGTGTTGTGTCGTCCATGTTTGCTTCTTGTATGTGCAATGTCGTCCCTACTGGATCGTCATGTGTTTCTGGATGTGAATAAAAATGAATTTCGAATTCCATGAGTTCCCCTTCGATACTATCGTATTAGACCATGCTCCACGTAACATAGAAAATCACACCACCAGCCACGCCCAACCATTGGTTCTCCATTATTTAATCAACCACTCGCCACGTCTTACAATATATTTACCACTCAACGAAATTGTCCCAGAACCATTTCATATATATATATATATATATATATATATATATATATATATATATATATATATATAGGGATATATATAAACTAAGGTCCGTTTAGTTATAAAATATATACATATATATATATTATATATATAAAATATATTATATATATATATATATATATATATATATATATATACATATATTTATATTTTAAATTATATATATATATATACGAGGATATTACTAATTATAAAACATAACACTTTACACATTTTTTCAAAACACTTTATATTTTAAATTCCTTACATGTGTCTCTATTTTTCTACATACTTTCCATATTTGTTTAAGCATTTGTCATAACGTTCTGAGAGCTTCTGTATGCCTAAGTCGTAGACGTCTGCCGCCTGTGAGGATAACCAGTCTTGAACTTCTTCTTTCACCTCGTCAGCTGTGTCGAAGCGCTTGCCGCCGAGAAACACTTTTAGGTAGCGGAATAAGTTAAAATCACTCGAAGCCAAGTCTGGACTGTACGGTGGGTGGTCAACTGTTCCCATCCAAAAGATCTGATCAGATTTTGTGTGTTAATGACACAATGGGGTCTGGCATTGTCATGCAGCAACAGAACTCTAGACGTCAGAAGACCACGTCGCTTATTCTGTATCGCACGTCTAAGTTTAGTTAGGGTAGCGCAGTAAGCGGCTTCATTTATTGTTGTCCCTTGCTGCATAAACTCGACTAACAAGGCCCCATGTTTATCCTAAAACACGGTTGCCATAACCTTGCGTGTTGAGATTGTTCGCTTGGCCTTGACTCTGACTGGTGAATTTGTGTGACGCTATTCCATTGACTGACGTTTGGACTCTGGGGTTATGTGATAATCCCACGTCTCGTCCCCTATGACAATCCTCTCTAAAAATTGATCACCTTCTTTATGATATTGATCCAAAAAATCAAGAGCACAAGCCATTCTTTTCAGTTTGTGTTCCTCAGTAAGCAGCCTGGGAACCCAACGTGCACACAATTTGCGAAATTTCAACTTTTCGGAAACGACTTTGTGCAAAGTTGTTCTACCCACATTCGGAAATTCCAATGCTAAAGTTGAAATTGTGAATAGCCGGTCTTCACGAATCTTTTCAACCACGGCATTGTCCAAATCATCTGTGATCAATGATGGTCGAACGGAACGCGGTTCATCATGAACATTTTTCCGTCCGTCCTTGAAAGCTCTCACCCACTTACGCACTTTGCTGCTACTGATCGCATTTGGGCCATACACGTCGCTTATCTGTCTATGAATTTCCGCTGCTGAAACGTTCTTTGCTGTCAAAAACCGAATCACTGACCGTATTTCACAGTCAGCGGGCTGATCGATTGTTTTAAAGATTTTGAAGTAGCACTGTGCTTACCACACTGCAACAATACCAATGCAAATGGCGTCGTTTGACGAGCAAGGTATGCCAGGAGTTGGTACGCATGCGCATTTCTATGTTTGTGCGACATTCGATTAGCTACGACGATTCGGACCTTAGTTTCCGAATATCCCTCGTATATACTATAAAATCCAGCATATTATGCACACCGGTGTATAACGAGTACCTATACTTTCAAGCTGCAGTTTTTAATTTTAATGTATACTCTCTATATAACACGAACCCTTTTTATGATGAAGCAATCTCCAATGTACTTTAGCTATGCTATTATGTTTTAAAGCCATTTATTCGATGTATTGGAATTGGTGGAGATGTTTTTATCTTTTTCTTCTTAGTAGTACAGTGAAAAAGCAGCTCAGTAGATAAGAAATGCATATGTAAATATTAGCATTTTGACATCGGAAGGGTTGTCACGGGACTCAAACACGTGAAATGCGTGAGACTAATATAAAGACAACCTAAAAGAAGGAGAACGAACGCATTTCCAAATATTTACTGCAAGTGAAAGGGAAACCGTGCATTCGTAATGCCTATAAGATACAGCCAGAATGACTTTACATATTGTAGAGGGTGAAAAACACGGAGGTGTAGTTCTAACGATTGCTTTACGAGGTATTAGCATTGACAAAATTGTAGTGCCACAAGTTTGGATAGATTTCCGCAGACAAGTACAGCTATAAAGAAAGTTATTTGGCTAGTGATTGTTGCCCTCGCTCTACCAACTGCATCCAGACGAAAAAAGACTGGAATCAGACATCAGGGATCGTGACCAGAAGATTTGTCGGTAACCGGAGGACATATATCATGGTTTATTGTGGTCAGAGTTCTGCAACATTTGGTTAATTCGCCCGTTATTTTGAATGCTGCATACCATTAACATATGTCCATCAGTGACAAAGTTTAAGTGGTATCAAGGACACTAAGACTGGGCATCTCATTTAATATAATCATGTTTTATTTGCTTATGATATTCGTTTATCAATTTTAGTGCCATTTGATGTGGTAGGAGATAAGAAAACTGTTTCATCCCACTAACAACAGGGAAAGAAACAGTTGGATTGATCCGGGAGAGCTTCTTTTGAAAGGTATTATGTTAAATGATCTATAGGAACTCCACAGTTTGGATAGTGGCTCCCTTACTGAATATATTTACTGCGATATGAACATTTTCCCACGCGTGTGTCTGTTTCATAGTGCCAATATATAGTTAAGACTATACTTACGGAAGGCAAGGCACATCCACGCAGAACCCTTTATGTTGAGGAGCTTCTGGAAAGTAAGGATATATAGAAAATGAATTATCCAGTTTGCTTCTCACGCTTAAATTCAACTAACATGGTTGGGGAGACGCCTGTTGGCAATATCGAATCTCCCAAAGAAAACCAGGTAACTGAAGTAGATGCCCCTTGAAGAGTGACAACTCTTACCTTAAGAAGTACTGGATAATTTGGTATCAAGTATAAGCACACAATATCAATATAAATAATTACATGTATCAAGAGAAGTAATGTATTTTTAATGACATTTATCACTAAAGTATTTTCTGCTTCTTTCTATAATGTATCTGTACATTTCGTTTTTAGTACTATTGCTTCATCAACCTTTAAATGTTATATTGTTTCTCTGTAGGGCTCATTTCATTCCACCCAGTTGATTGTTTTTCTCGTAATTAAGACGCAATCCGAATATATATATATATATATATATATATATATATATATATATATATATATATATATATATATATATATATATATATATATATATATATATATATATATATATATATATATATATATATATATAAAGGAGAAAAGCGACTCACTCACTCACTCACTGACTCACTAACTAATCACGATATCTCCGGAACTATTAAACCTTAAGACTTGAAATTTGGTAGGTAGGCTCCCTTCATAGAGTAGACGTCAGCTAAGAACGGATTTTGCAAAGTTCGAACCCCAAAGGGCGTTACGGGGATTTAAGGGGCGTTATAGATAATTATTTCCATTACTAAACTATTAGATGTACAGTCGTGAAACTTGGTACACACATTTCTTTTATAAAGTACAGATTCCCTACATAACGATTTTTACGAAATTCGACCTCCAAGGGGCGTTGAGGGCGCTTAAGGGGCGTTATACATAATTATTTCCATTTTTAACCTATTAGACGTACAGTCTTGAAATTTGGTAAACAGATTCCTTTCATAGAGGACAGATCCCCTACAGAATGGGTTTTGTGAAATTCTACTCCCAAGTTGCGTTGCAGAGTATTAAGTGGCGTTATAGGCAATTGACTCCTTTTATAAACTATTCGACGGAAAATCTCGAAATTTAGTAAGCTGATTCCATTCATTAAGTAGAGTTCCGCTATAAGATGAGTTTTGAGAAAATCGTTTCCTAAGTGGCGTTGCGAGGGCATAAGGGGCGTTATACATAATTATTTCCATTTTTAAACTATTAGACGTACAGTCTTGAAATTTGTTAAGCAGATTCCTTTCATAGAGTACAGATCCACTGCAAAATGGGTTTTGTCAAAATCGACTCCCAAGTGGCGTTGTAGAGAATTAAGTGGCGTTGTAGGCAATTACTCCTTTTTTAAACTATTAGACTAAAATCTCGAAATTTAGTAAGCTGATTCCATTCACTGAGTAGAGATATGCCGTAAGATGGGCTTTGTGAAAATGGTTACGTAAGTGGCGCTGCGGGGGCTTAAGGGCGTTATAGATAATTATTTCCATTTTTAAACTATTAGACGTACACTCTTGAAATTTGATATAAGCGGATTCCTTTCATAGAGTACAGATCCTCTGCAGAATAGGTTTTGTGAAAATCAACCCCAAGTGGCGTTGTGGAGAATTAAGGGACGTTATAGGCAATTAACTCCTTTTTTAAACTATTAGACGTGAAATCTTGAAATTGAGTAAGCAGATTCCTTTCACTGAGTAGAGATATGCCGTAAGATCAGTTTTGTGAATATCGTTTCCTAAGTGGCGTTGCGGGGGCTTAAGGGGCGTTATAGATAATTATTTTCATTTTTAAACTATTAGACGTACAGTCTTAAAATTTGGTAAGCGAATTCTTTTCATGTTGTAGAGATCCGCTACAAAATAGTTTTGGGGAAAATTGATCCCCAAGGGTCACTGAGGGGGATTAAGGGGCGTAATAGATAAATATTTCCGCTTTTCAACTCATAGAACTACCTGCTTGAAAATTAGAAGGTAGGTTCAGTTCATGGAATAAAGTTCCTTTTACAAAGACTTTTGCGAAAACGGACCCCCAAAGGAGTGGGGATGCGAGGGATTAAGGCGTGTTATAGAAAATTTCATGTTTTTGAATTTAACTCATTTACTTGAAATTTGTTGAGCACATTTCTTTAGTTGAATAGAGTTCCACTAAGAATTGATTTTACGAAAATCAACTTCAGGGGGAAGCGAGGAGAGTTATTAGGCGTATTGTTAGACAAAATTCCGGTTTTCAAACTGCTAAGACTAAAATAATAAAATTGGTTTGCATGCTTCTTTTGTTGAATTGGAATCCGCTAAGAGACCTCTGAACGAGGTATTGATGATAAAAATTCCGTTTTTGCTCGGTTAGATTTAGACTTGAAATTTAGCACACATGTTTATTTTATGGAGTAGATCCACTGAAAGTTGCTTTGGTGGAAATCCACTTGATTATTAGGTTAAGTGAGCGAAAAATATCTTTCTCCTTCTATTTTAGATATAAATAGAAATTAGATATTAAAATTTATGTTCTTTTTATATCAAGGGGTGAGAGTGTAACAGCTATAAATATATTTTTCAATACAATCGAATTCTTAATGCTAGATATCAATAATTAATACATATGTAAACAGTATACATATATATAGAACATCGTGAAGTACCCAGTGACGCGGGTGGGTAACCGCTAGTATATATATATAAATGTAATGATAATTAAATTAGATTAAAATTTAAATTCCCTATCTTGCACTTAACTCATATTTTTCATTTCATCTTCAAGTATCAAACTAATCACCCATTTATTCCATCCGAACATATTTCCTAGCCAATTAACATGTCTAATTCCAGATCTTTTTATTTATTAGCCCTATATGCTAGCATTAACTTTCCAGTACAATCATAAAATCCGCGATACTTACATCATCGGTGTTTTAAATACTAAGCCCTCCCCTACTTAAAACACACACCTTAGAGTGTTTTTTCCTCCCTGCTCTTAGCGTCAGAACAGATCTACTAATTCTAGAATAAATACCTTTTTAAAAACTAAGTCTGATTCTGGCTCAAAACATGTCATATATATATATGAGGGTGTGTGTGTTTTTTTAATTGATTTTAATTTTTTAATGTTCTTTGCTATTTGTACAAAGTTGTTTCAAGAAATTGTAGCTAAACTGTTTATTCAATGCACAAAAGCTGATGTTCAAATATTTAGGGCAACATTATTGAAGAAACGCTTCCGAGACATTTCTGGCAAAGGCTAATAAATTATCGGCTAATTACAGTGTGTTCCTTTCTGAATTTAGGCTGTATATTTTGGGCTTAATTTACTTATTGTAGATTTTCTTTACATCACTTCACACAAGTGGAAGTTAATTTTGGTAATTAACCCCAAAACATATTTTTAATTGCTTATTGTACTTTTAGGAAATTCAAAATCTTTTGTTTACGTAAGTGTGTTTTTGAATTGCTTGCTTAATAGAACCCCAGAAAATAATTTATTAGCTGGTACTTTATCTGTTAATTAAATTTAATCTAAGTTTGTAAATTGATGTAATATAAATAATTGAAAAAGTATTGTATTGGTGAAGTTTTCTATACTAAGGATGGAAAACTCTCAAGTTAATTAGATTTATATTCTGAAAGATCTTTCAATAGAAGTAAGAGGAATTGCTGTACTTATACTGAATTTTAATTAAGTCACACACAGTTTTTGAAACATATTGCATTATATTGAATTGATTTGCTGCTTTTGTTTACACAAAATATTATTTTTTTAAAACATATGAAATATTTCGAGGCTGATAATAAAAGTATCATAAAGGGTTAATCAGAAAATAAATGTTTAGTATTTTATACAGTGAGAAATTATGCAAAAGAAATAAAATCAAAATTTACAGCAAATATGATCAACACATACACATACATTATATATATATATATATATATATATATATATATATATATATATATATATATATATAAAATATATATATATATATTTCTGAAAACTATATATATATATATTAAAATTCTGAATAAAAAATTCCATCCTATATATATATAGGGAGGATGGAAATTTTTATTTAGAATTTTTAACCCTAAGTATGCGGAAAATATATTATACGGTACATTACTGCCACAGAGAGAGGGAAATGAAATTAAGACATTTGAGCTCATTTATACGAGGGATGATCAGAATAAAAGGTTACAAGCCTAGTTCAGGAAGATTGAAATGGTAAAACTCTTAGGAAATTAGTTTCGTTTGGAAGTTCGAGCCGTTATTCCGTTTCTATGGCCAAAGAATGTGTCTGCATCTGCAATCAGCACACAACATGTATCGAAATTGTGTTACTTTTTTCAATCAGGTAGACAGGATGTCGAACGCCGCAATATGACAGGGAGCCGACGGCCAAGTTATTCAAGGACTGAAATCACCACGGTTTGAATTGGAGAATTTATTCAAAATAAAATGTTATATAACAAATAAAACACACAATACTTTTAATATATAACGATCTAATTTAATAGTCTACGAGTATTTACTAGTATAAATTTAAAATCCATGTAATAAAACTAGGTTATAAAACTTACTTCGTGATCCCAGCAACACGTTTTGTTTCCAACCAAATACAAAGGAGTATAAGCAGTACCGAATAAAAGTAAAATTAGTAAACTATGATAAAGTAATATTAAATTTATATAACATTTAAATACTTAAATGTATTGATACAAAATTTATTCAAAAATAAAAGGACTTCCCAAGCATAATTAATGATACCTAAGTAAAGTAAAGCATTTACTTATGAAATATGTGATGCCGTCTTTTGATCAATTGTATGATGAAAAAATATTTAATGCAAATATTATTGCATATTATCATTTCTTTGAGAAATATTAGAAATATAATTGTAAAGAAAATTAGCAGTACATCCATGTTCAATGCAATGATGTAGTTTTGGATATGTGCAATGGGACAACCCCTCCCCCTGTTGCTTAGGGTGGAGCAGTCCACACTCACGTCACACCCCGTCAGGAATGTCCGACTAAAGGACACACGGGAAAATACGCAGATGGACGTTAGGGACGCTAAGCTCTAGGCGTAGGAGAAAGACGTTCCTTCCTTCATCTTGTTAAATAAAGCATTTATCATCCTTAGGTTGTATAGCCAAATTTTTCTTAGCATGGCCGCATTGAGACAAAACTTTAGTTCGTTTATACAATGATCCATTAAAATTAATGTAATATTCTCTTAAGACTAAATCTATGAGAGTTTTAAATTTGTGAAAATTAATAGTAAGATTATAATTACTACCATGATTTTCTAAAATTACCTTAATGATATCATTAATATCAATGGAATTCAAAAGATCTTAAAGATCAAAAGTACGAACTGAATAAATATTTTTAATTTTAAAAAAATCTATAAAATCTTTACTATTTGTAACTATATCTTGATTATTTTGTTTTCTGATGAAGTTATGTATAATATTATGCAGCATTTTACCTGCAGAAGTGATATATGCTTTAAAACCATTTGTTACAGTTCGAAATTTGACAGGAGTTTTATGAAATTTAGGTTTTAAAAATATATAAGGATACTTATATAATACTATATATAAAGGTAGATATATAGATTATATATGATATGTATATATATATGTATACTATTACAAAACAATCGTCACTATTTTGCGTTATGTATTATGTGGCATCAGTGCACAATGTCTGTTATTATCAGTCTCTATAATAGCTGAGAAACAATTTTTAGAATCAAATAGGACTTTCTACTGTTTTTCAATTCCTTACAAATCATTTACTCAGTAATCATGTTTGCATTCTCGGTATAAACTAAAATTACTTTGACTAACATAAGATTGTCAAAACGTAAATTTTTGAAAGTTTGACTATCATTTTTGAGTCATTCTTCTTAATGAAGCTGAATGGCTTGCATTTTTATAATTATTTACATCGCCTCGGCATTTTTGTGACTGAAATATATCTTCATGTACTTTTTAACATTAAAAACCAGAATAATCTAACTCTAATCTATATTTATTAATATTTTTGTTTGATTTTTGATAGTGAGATTTCAATGTCTGAGCAATATTATAAATTTAATCAGGTTTAGAAAATATTTCTCTCGCCAATAACAAATAACCAGATTCTTAAATGCGATTGATCTAAAAAAACTCCACTACATTTTAAATTTTATTTATATAATTTTTCATGAAAATATTAAATGCTTAAAAAAGTCTATATTATTCAAATAAAATTGTGCAAAAAACGTATTTTCATGAATTATATGTCTGTTTGAATTAAAATCGGCGAGATGAATTAAAACGTGTCTTCTTGATTTTGAATAATGAGGCCAAACAATCATATCTTACATGCATACCTAATTTATATATCACACGCATATCTCACATACGTAACTAATTAGCATATCATGCACGTATCTCCCACGATAAACTTGTATCTCACACACATAACGTCCACAGCAACTAACTTTTACATTTGTAGTTTATTTACAGAATTATCTGAAAAAATTCCTTCACTCTGAAAGAATATTTTAATCAATTTATTTTGTAAATATTTTTAAGAATGCTTAAGGACTCAAGCATTTATATTTCGACCATTTGTTTTTACATTATTTCTCCAATTTAAATATTTTGGAGTCAAAAGTTGCAGAATCCACGGAATGTTTTTTAAAATATTAAATCCGAAATTGAACGGGATAAAAATATGTTATATATATATATATATATATATATATATATATATATATATATATATATTAATATTAAACTTCATGCTAAGTTCAGTATCATTTATATTTTGGTCGAATTTTTCTTAGCAAAAGAAAAGATCGATTTTTTTTTTCTTTCAACATTCAGAATTCTGATTACTATGGCAAAAAAAGGAAAAAAATAAAATTTCTGTTGGGTTAAAATACATTAGTCTTTTAAATGAATGTACATGTTTTTTATCTGGACATTTTTCAATACTTTTTAAGATAAAAATCCCTTACTTTAAATTTTAGCATACATTTCAAGCATATACTATTAATGGACAATCATCTGGATTTACAATTTTAATGAAAGAACGCTCACAACTTTTTTTGTCTCAAAAATGAATAAATAAATGTATTGGACATATTTCTAAAATATTGATTCCCAACAATCACACGCAAAAAAATTCTAATATGCATATTAGGAATAAAATAAAAATGTCTTCTTAAACCTCTAACCGAATCTTTTAAAATGTAACTAAGACAGACAAGTGACTAATTAATCAATTTTAAAAAAACTAGTTTTTATAGAACTAATTAATTTCTTAAGAACAGAGAAATGGCTTTGTTTAAAAAAACTAATCAATCTACCAACATTCTTTTAAACAAAATGAGTTTATTCAAAACAATTTTTTTTATTTTGTTTTCTGAAACACAAGGAATCTAAAATTTATAATCTTTTGATCTTAAAACAAGCAGCACAAATCGTATGTGCTCTTAAAGATTTTCTGCATAAACAATTCGTGATCACTTAACGATAACTCAGATGTGTTTTAAATAAAAGTCTCATGTAGGTATGATAAACAAGGTCTAACTTATGACAACTTTCTTAAAAAATTTTTTTTTGAATAAAAAATCAGTACTGTTCAGAAATGTTTAGAAAGAGAAAGAAAATAATATTCTAAAGGTTCAGAATGAAAAAATAATATGCATGGAAAAAATACTTGAATTTAGCGTCATGCATCGATGTGTTGTTTCATATGAAAAAAAAAATGCTTAAATTGTTATCAAAGCGGTGAATGATACCTTCTTTTTCACCGCTTTGAAGTTAGGTCGTTATCGTTTTTCCTTGTCATGTTTAAGTTTTCAGTAGATTTCCCCATACGTTTTACGAAAAATGTCTGCAATATTTTTTTAACTTTATGTGTTACTTAGATATATGTATTCCCTCTTTTACCTTTTTGAAATATGCAAGAAAATTTTCTTTGGTGTTTTTAGAACTGTGGAGGGAGTTAAACTGAAAAAAAGTTAATTTAGAGCAAAGTGAGCTGATAGCTTGAGAAACTATTTTCTAAATTTATGACAAGAAATTCCAAAAGAAGTAAAATAACAGAAACTATATATAAATCTATAAACATTGGGAGAAGTTTATCTTCTCTTTTAGTATTAGTTCTGCTAAGTAGATTTATTCTACACTATTGAATCTAACTCTTTTCAGATAAGTCAAAATTTTTCAAGTTGAAAACAAATATCAAATGAGCACAAATGTGCTTTACTCAATTGATAGCTGCATTCATAGACGTAATTTATGATGATTCAAATTACAAGGACGTTTCGGTTAGAAATGGTATATGTTACATTTTTTTCTCGCATTCCAGTCATCTTAATTTGCGGCTTTTATTGTTTCACTTCTCAAAATGCGGAAATCTTCAATCTACGAATTCCGAAAATCAAGTAATTAAATGTTAATAGCAATAATTTATAACTTTTTTGTGTATAAGATTATTTAATACGCAGCGAATGTTTTATTTATGTATATTGGTTATTTTTATTAATTATATCAAGAGGATCAGAATATCTTATATCCCATTAAAAAAGGTTATGATGGTTTCTTGTAGTCATATTATATGTGTGATTAACTTTTACTTATAATGAATGTGTGGAACAATTTATGTACATTTCCACTACACCGGACGTCATCCTCCTGTTATTTATGTATGCACTCTTTTTCTATTTAGAAATCTTTACTTGAACTCTCATTGCTAAAGGCATTTGTTGTACAATATCTTGTATGTATGCTTAAAAATAATTTCATTACTTAAGTTTTGCACACATTGGCATGTGCAAGGTGAGCCAAAAGTTCGCTTAAACTTCAAAAATGCATAAGAAAAGGAAGAAAAAAAGATAGAGCAGTTTGCAAGATAATGCTCATAAGGTAGTCGGAATTTTTTAGCGGCAGAATTATTTTTAGTCATGCCCTCATTAAGTAAAAGAAATGTGTTATCTATAATAAGCTTCATGCAGAATGGCACCCCTGTAGACAATGTCAATCATGTTCAATGATTCTTATTGACTACCTTTGGTGAATACAGAGTTAATTGTCGAGGTTGAAGGATCCCATGACCTAATTAGTTGTGTCAGAAAATGTTCAGGAGTTATGTTAAACAGTTGTAGTTGGAAGAACATATTAATAGAGCCTACTTTTCCCCTGCACATTGTGTTTCAAATCGTGCCGGACCCTTTACCGATGGTATTTATAACTAAAAAACTTTTTGCCATTAAAAAAAACAAAAATTCAGTTTCCTTGTTATAACTTTCTTGTATATATAAATTGCACTTCTTTACCATTATTTCTTTTTTTGTTTAAGAATTTTTAAGGTTTAAACATTAACGCATTTTGGCGATAAGTATATTTTTGTAAGGGTTGACGTTATTCACTTAAAGTTTGGTAAACTCTCAGTATTATTAACTAATTATTTCGCAATATTTACGCAAACATTCAAACCTTTCACATGCAGGTAATGCTACAGTTACAGTGAAATTATTTATAAGGAATACATTCCCACGATTCTTCATTTTTTATTCAAAATAGAAACTAGACAAATACTGGAGACAAAAACAGTATAAGTATAACAATTAAGTGAAAATAATTGTATTTCTTTTTATTGAGCTCTTCCTTTAAAATCTAGCATTAGTTTTTTTTCATTCCCGATAACTTTCTTTTGAGAGATTTAATAGCATTGATTAATAAAATGTTCGTTGGTTTTATTACGTTAAAACCTAATAAATACTCATGAAGAATTTTTGTTTCCTTATAAAGCTTATGCATTTACATTACTGTAAAAAAGGTTCATATTTTAACGATAAATTTGACTTATCCATTTGAATATCCCATTCAAAATTCCTATGCTGGAATGTGAGGAAGAACATCATTTTGTGGTTAGATCAGAAAGGATTAATTCATTTTAAAAATGTAAATATACTTTAAAGTAACTATTTATAAAAGAAAACAATTTGAAAATATTTAATTTCATTAGCTTGTTGAATAAAACTCCCAATATATGCTAAAAACAAAAAGCAGCAATAAATAATTCTTTTTTTTCTTTTTTTCTTTTGTCAATGTATCTTTTTTTAATGTAGCGGAAATTTCAAAACAAGAAGTATCCTTCATATAGAGCATCGGCATTCAATCTTGATTTCTCACTTCTCCTAAAACATTTATTAATTGAATAAAAAATATTTCAACTGCTGAGATTCAAACATTTTCATATGGAATGTGTTAATATGGTTAAATATTTCCAACCGTCTTTTATCAATTTCAACATGGTTATTTTCTCACTGTTCTAAGTTATCAGAACTTAAAAATATATACTGAAGTGCATCTGAATTAGTGATACCTACCTAGTAACGAGTTGGGCTCCTCTATCCTTGATAAATACTGCCGCACGACTAGGCATAGATTCAAAGAGTTTCTGGAAACGTTCCATGAGAATATCTTGTCAAATATTGGCTAAAGGTGTCGATATTTCAGTAAGGTTCGTTGGTACTGTGTAATGGCCTTAGATGCCTTGTTCCAAAACATACCAAAGATTCTCAATAGGATTTAAATATGGACATCCATGGGGCCAATTTATGACAGAAAAGTCAGATCCCAAAAAGTGCCATGAAAGACATTCCAGACCATGACTGAGCCACCATGCCCTCTTACAGTTCCAACATGGAATACAGGATCTATGGCTTTATGAGCCTGACGCCATATTTTCAGCCTCCAGTTAGCATTAAGAAGTCGAAATAAAGACTCATCACTCCATGGTAATCGTTTCCAGTCCCCTGCGGTTTTACCTCCAAAATAGACGTACAATCGACGCCTCACAAATCTAAAAAAATCCCACCTTTACAGGATACATCAGACGAGAACATGCTTACATATGATATTAAAAAAGAAGTGGAATCACCAAAGACTCCTAATACCTTAGGGGAAATGAAAACATTTATGGAAGAATGGTGGCAGAGTGAAGCTTGGAAACGTGAAGAATACTCTCACACGTTGACTCCAACCGGTATCAGAAAAGGTCGGACTTAAAAGAAAAATTACCTTTTGATGATAATTGCATAAGCTGAACTGTCCAGATGGTACTATTATTTAATCAGAACATTATGTCGATTTAAAATTCGAAGTTCATGCAAAAAATAACGCAAATTGTACACAATAACAAAATGTAATAGTTAAATATAGAATGATTCTTCGGAATTATATTTAATATATTATATTGTAAAAAAGGAAGTATATATAGTTATCATAATATATTATATTAATTCATATTACAACTGTACAGTTATTTTATAATGTTTTTGAATTTCTTTAATCCTGGCTAAAACATTTTGAAAATCTAATAATTTTGCTTTCTTATAATAACTACAAAGAAATACGTGTTTAAAACGAGAGGGCTTAAGATGAAATATCGGTCTACATGAAGTAATACAACATTCCCTACAGTATATTATGTAGTTTCGAACATTTTTTTTCTCTTAACACGGAACAAAAATAGCTATATATGAATATATTTCCTTCTGGGAATGAATAAAATACGAAAAACACCAGACGGCATTGAGTGTCCTACAGTATCATTGGAATAATTCGCGACAGTTTATGATGATGTATAATTCATCAATTTTATTGCAGAATAAGACATTTTGGAGTTAATTCAAAGGTAAAAAATTACATTTATGTAGATTCCGATGACGAAAATGAAATGACAAATGCAGTTCCTGTTCCCACGTCAGCCAATGTGAGGAGCATCATGAAAAGTATGTTCAGCTGTCTGGACATACATTCCAGTGGTGAAAGAAATAAAAAAGGATGGCATATATTGAACAATTTGATGATAAAAAAATGCGCAGAAACTCCAAAAACTCAATAAATGGTTTGCATTTAAAAAACTTGAATGTTTAGTGTTAAATTTCGTTGTGAATGTTTTTGTTTCATTGATTTGTATTAGATACATGTACGCATGCACATTTGTGTAAATAAAATGTATAATAATATTAATTGTGCTCATATATGGGGGTTTTTTTTGCAATATCTTTTTACACGAAATTCTTCCAACACGAAAAAATGTTTCAGTCAACTCAATTTCGTGTTAAATAATTTTCACTACACTTACAATTGTGTTCACTATATATAACAAATTAAATTTTCATGATAATTGGCAAAGTTGATTCGATTCAGTAATCATATTTTTCAATTCCTACTATTATAACTCACACTCTCTATATATGTATTTATTTATCTTGGTGGAATTTTCAATTGTTATTAAAATACATTTCAAAAGTCTAAAATGAGATGAAATTTTATATGCATCATTATTTTTGATGACAATATAATAACTTAATTATAAATAATAAAAATTGATGGATTAAAACTAATTATTTAAAGAATTACAAGTGAAGCCATGTTGGCGACTAAGCGACCCTTTTGGCGACTTGTGTCAAAACTTGAAAATATTTTTTTCTCATTTTGTAAAGTATTTAGTTGAACGGAAATTTTATGTACACGATTGTTTTGGATAGCAATACGACACCTTAATGTTAATTAATATAATTTAATTATCACTTAATGTTGTGATTCTGTCATATGTGTATACATATTTTGTATTAATTGTAACTATTTAATAAAAAGTTGCTAGTATAAAAGTTTTCTTTGCTAATCTAAGTAGGAATTGTCTTATTTTTTTTAATATTACTTGTTTATTTATTATTTATGAGACGTTGCACATAAGTGAGAGAATAATCATTTTATGATTGCTATCTTAAGAGTCATTTCCTGATGACTTTTTGATGACAGAACTCTTGACATTGTTAAAATATATCTATATTCCCTTAGTCGCCATTTTCGGATATCTGTAAACGAAAATTTCAAAGGAGATGTTTTTATTTTCTTTGCTCTCAGGACAGAGCAAAAACGATTTAGACACTTATTTCAAGTTAGTATATCTGACCTGTGGCAACAATTTATGAGCTTTTGTGAGCAAGAAATTCGTACCTGTTTTCAAAAGATAATTTCATTGCTTCAAATATAACGTTCGTAGAAAAACTCTTGAGATCTAAAATAAATTTTTAAAAACAAGTAGCACAATCTCTTCCTTAAATAACTGATAGGTATATAAATATTGTTTCTAGTACCTCAAAATTCTTCCTACATCAGTGTTAAGTAATAAAAATAAATTTTAAAAATCATGTAGAAAAAAATTAGATAGGATTGTGATAATTAATACTTTCAAATTATAAACTCTCGATCATAATAAGGATAGTCAAAGTTAATTTTAGGCAAATATAATCAGTGTAATAACACAAGTGAGCATAAAAGGTAACTATTGTTTAATGAAGTTGTGTGCTAATTTTAACATTCCTCTTAAGAAATATTAAAATAAGTTCGATTTGAAATCCACCTGCCATATATGCAATGGCTATTTTTGTGCAATAGGTAAATTAAGCTTTTGAAAAAATGGACAGTTGGAGATGCAATTGAAAGGAATTGTCTCTTAAAGGTCGGGATTAGTTAAAAAGTATACCACGTTGTTCCCGTCTAACTTATTTCTGAAGATATTGTAGTCAGTCAACACTCATAAGCATAAATCACTTGGATAAATTATTGTGTTGTCAGATGAAGAATGTATCAAAGTTCCTCTATCTCCCTTACTTAATAAACTGCAAAATCCTCATTACTCGGCATATGAACAAATGATTATTTTGTTGATGTTGTCCAACAAAACATAATACATGCATAATACAACAAAGCATGACCATAATATCCCAGTAGCCATGATTTCGGAATTGCTACTGGAAATGTAGAGTCTGTGACGGCTCTATCCACATCCTTCTGATTAATAAATCCTTTTGGGAAACCTTTGGTTCGTAAAAACTCTTTTATTTGCAACGAACCTTCTGAAGAAGAGAACATTGTTATGTAAATTGGGTCTACTATATATAGCATAAGCTTTCAAACCAGAGAGATATATATAGGATAGATTACTAGCGGATCAATGCTTAAATAAATTTATTGTGTAGCGCACATATTTGCTATTTGATAATTGTAATACTTAAAGTGACGATTGCCCTAAGAGGAGCCTGTAATCCCCAGAGGGCTCGTCCCCAGGTGACGGATCGGGGAATGCTTCTATTGGTTTTCTAATAGGTGGTAGAAAGGAAATAAAATACCTTCCACGGACCAATAGGCATGATGTTTAGTCAGTCATCCACCCATGTGGTTCCTCACCTAAAGGCAAGCTGCATAATACCCTTCACCATGGACCAAAATTACCCCAGTTCCACTGTCTTAAACTGTACGGATTTTCATTCCCCCCAAAGAACTAAAATGAATTTGACTTGGTGAAACCCTCCTGTTTACCACTGATACGCAGCTAAGAGTCCTAGCCTATCTCTACAGTGCAGGAGTTCCAGGGCTCATTAGACGGCATTCGTGGTCCCTTGCGTTGTATGACTTTTGTGCAGGGGTTAAAGACTTTTTTTCTGTCCCTGCTATATCCCTGCTTCTCCTGCTCATCCTCTGGACTGCTGGGGCATTTCAAGACAATTAAGACTTGTTATGTAATACTATTATGTGGAAAGGTCAAATGGACTTGGTGTAGGCTTTCCTGCTTCAAGAGGATTGGGACCAACAACAAAGTGACGATTGGTCCCTAGAGATTAAATAGAGATTAAATAACCAGGAAGGTAGTGTATTTGAACCTGAAGTAAGTGCACAGTTATTTAAATTATTCTTATACTTTGCGTACCTTGTTATTTATCTACATATTGCTTCAATTGGGTGCATCTCTCTTTTCTCTCGCATCTCTAGGCGTGGATCCAAGAACCTTTCAAGTCAGCACCAGCAACACTAGTGGCTACTCTTAGCCGAGTGACATAGGTATCGGATCGTGGCTTGCCTTGTGACGAGTTCGAGTCCAGTACCACTAAAAACCCGCCGTGTAGGGCAGATATTCACGTTAAAACTGTCGAGAGCTGAAATGTCCTCCCGTTAGTGTGGTGTGGTAGTTAGGAGAGAGGGTGCCAGCTCAGATGTCGTCCACGTCACTTAACCATGGTTCAAAATTACGTGGTCCGTCGCCAAAAGCCCTCGTGTAGCTGAACAGTGCGACGTTAATACTCTATCAATTAATCAATCAATCAATCATCGCCACTAAAAACCCTACATGTAGACAGGTGGATGAACATGAAATCTTTCATGGCCCGAAGTACTTAAGATGGCGTGGTGTGAAGGTAAAGAGATTAGCTGAGATGACTTCTTCGTTACTTGACTGTTTTCGAAATAATGAGGTCCATCACTAATATTGCTCATGTTGCTTCGGAATGTCGTGCAATTTAAAATAGCAGTAAATCAAGACAACGGCACATGGTGAAGTCAGTTACTGACCACAACGATTAGAATGCAGGATAAACAAAATTCCATCTTGAAGAGTAGTTTTACCTCAAAACTAGCCATCTTCTAAAGTATAATGTTTCTAAAATATTTCCGAAAATAATTTAACCCTTTATCTACCGCATTATAATTTACTGAAGTTTTTTTCATTCAATACTTTTTTTTACTATAACTACATTGAAAATTAAGGGATATACGTAAACATAATACTCAACTTTGGGAAATTTAATCCGTTAGAGCTAAGTAGTTGATTAAAGATACTCAACTGTAAAATTAATTAAGGTCTTCATTATAATACAAAAGTTAAGACATTTATCTTTTAACTTGACAATTTTGTCGGAACAAAAATGACAATCTTTGCAATTTGCTGAAAACGCCGTCAGATGAAAATACAATTTCTGCTATAAAACTATTAGCCCTCCCCGTTAAAATACTCATTATAGAAACCGCGTGCTGCCATACATCTTGGAAGAGTGGATTTAAAAGAATATTCCTGCTAAGTATCGTCAGAGTATTCGTAAAAATGGTTATTCTATATAATTTTAAAGTCAGTGGCACTTATAAGTACCGTCTGTAGATAAAGGGTTAGTAAAAAATCAGAGTCCTGTTATTGAAAATTTTAAAATAATTTTCATTAAGTGTATGTATAAAAATTCCTCTAATGAGTTTGATGTGTTAAAGCATCCGACTACTTTCAGAACCATGATTTTGCAAAAACATATAAATGGATCATAATTATTATATTTAGTGTCCCTTAGATTAGAAAATGTAAATAAAAATGTTTTAAAAAATTATTTAAGTACAATATTTTGACAAAGAATGAACATAGAATGACCAGTTTTCAAAACGTTCTCCTTTCATGAAAAATGCTTCTATTATAGTAATATTTTGCCTGTGTATAGCTCAGACCTCTGTACAGAGGTTGAACTAGAATTTTTGAAATATATAACTTAGAAGTGGGTTTATCCATATTTTACTGCAACAGAGGGGAGAAATTTTAAGAAAAAAAAACATCGATAATTATTTTAATTGGTGGTAACTCTGAAAATAATGTGAATTTTTCAATAACTCTAGTTCAGACTCTCTGGAGAAGACTTTACTTTATACAAGCAAAGTTATATTATTACAGAAGCATTTTTTTATAAAAGGAGAACGTTTTGAATAAAAAGTTATTCTAAGTTAATTTTTTGCCAAAATATTGTATTTTAATAATCTTTTTTGTCATAATATTCTTACGACTTTTTATACATGTATTTTAATCTAAGTGACACTAAATATTATGAAAATTATTCATTTATTTTTAAAATCATGGTTCTGAACGATAACTTAACCCTTACATATTAAATAGAAAGCAAAATAAAAATAACTGTTAATGAAAACAGGTACCAATTAATCTTACGACTGAGCAGAAAATAACCTTCCACCTCATAACACAGGAGTAATTTAATTCAATTTAGTAATTACTTGTTTTTTAAATGTCATCGTAAATAAGCTAACAACTATTTTGTAAGCATAAACACTTGTCGCATAGAATGATTATAGAAATCAATAATGTTTAACAATTCTCGTAAAACAAATTAATTGAAAGAAAATAGCATTTATTTGATGCAAAATGACTAATTATAATTCCCCGGAAGAAATTTCTATTAAGAAAAATGAAGCATAAAATCAAAAATTTAACTTGAGTACAAAATATGAATAGAATTTGTATTCATAATATGTAAGGTTTTGCTTAAGATTATTTGCAATTTTTCCGTCTAGTGTATTAAATATTACTTACTTGTTTTGAAAATCGAGTCTAAATTTTAATTTGGTGTTGTTTTGAATAAATAAGCATTAGAGATATGTGTTTTATAAAGTAGTCAATCTTAACTACATTTTCAAAGTTCTAGTATTACATTGAACATGAAATCTATGTTTTGTTTCCATTTGAGATCTTGATAAAAATGATTCAAAATAATTTAAAAACCCAGCTAAATAAAGATGTTTATTGGTAAGTAAACGAGTTTATAAATGAAGCAACATTTGAATTAAGTTTAACATGAGCAAAAAATTTATACAATATTTTCTAGAAAGCAATTGGAGGAATTTAATCTTTTTTTTTTAAAGTACAAGATCACAAACAATGACATTTTTTATATTGCGAGTATAAGTATTAATAATGTATATAACAATTATAAATTATTTACTGCTTATATAATAAGTAATGCAAGCAATAATAAAGTTAATTTTTTTTGGAATCACACAAACATCAATACATATATTAATACTTAATATATGTCACAAATACTTAAGTGTTATTTTTGACGCACCGAGCATTAATATATATTTACATAACTGCTCATAAATTGAAGCGTGATTCATCTAAAAAGGCAACTTTGTGTCAATCAGCTTTCCAGGTTCTGTGTTCATGAGCACATTGTAGACGCAGCTGTTGATGGTTTGTGTCCTGGGAATGATCCTTTATTAAGGCGCCCTTGCACGCAATCCACAGTGCAGCAGCCGTCGACGAGTTGGCGCCAGTCGTCATTAGTTTACCTGTAGTAGTAGATCAGCATGCTGCCAACTGCCTGGAGGAAGCTGTACGGTCATTCTCCGCCATGCGGAGCAGGTGTCGATCATTGCGCGCTGACATCAAGTTCCATCATCCACTGCCAGTGTTTCGAGTTGCTCGGTACTCTTCGGTCCACTGCTTTCAAACTCATATCACTGTGGAACTGTTCCGTTGCACAACGAGTTCTTATTGTGCGATAGGAAAACCCTCCTTCTCGAAGACCGATAATCTCCCTCTGTTCAAACTCTGTAAGTTGTTGTAATTTATCCTTATTTCGTCGTGGAGGCATACTCAGGTCTCACTAAACGTTGGCCACTAACAAATAATCATTAACTATTTTCATCATCCCGCTACAGCCCTCTATGCACTTTCAGCATCAGTTCAGAGGGCGTCGCGCATGCCACGCATGCGCGGTAGGACTGAAACTTTACTATTTTATGCAACATCCTATCATTGATATTTTCTGCAAAGTTCATTAAATGCTGATGATTCCTTCAAGGTTTTTAATTTTTTACAAACATTGGTGTAGATGGACTAATATTTTGGTCATTCTTTTTCATCTGCATGAAATATTTTTTTAAAAAAACTAATCATACAACCCAGAAATTTAAAAAAAACTAAGAATGGAATGAAAATGAAGCTTAACATCTCATAAAATCAAAAATCTAGAACATGATTTCTACATATTCTCTCTCTCGGAGATTAAACTCTCACACACACACACATATATAAGTTACTTCCTTATCAAAATATTGTTTTTTTCCTATGACTGTTTATCAAGATACTTAAAATATAAAACTATCCAAAAGTTTTTTACCTGTTCTAGAATACTTAATGTACTTACTCTTTTGGGGAAATGTATGTGGTTGTTGTGTACCTAAAAGAACATGGTCTTGAATTGATGGCCGGCATTGTTAAGGCAGTGTGTTCAAGTCCGCGACAGTCACTGAAGAACAGTCGTATAAAACGGCTCATGCACATTAAATCTATTGAGGTCATATAACTCACGTTGGCGTAATATTTAATAGTTTTAAGTGTAGGGTGTGAGAGCTCATTCGTTGTTTTACCCGAGGCTCAAAATTACAAAGCCTGTGGTAAGATACATTGTGCAGCTTCTGAGCGAGACGTTAACGAACGATTTTACAGCGCCTATCTTCCTATATTTCTCTCTCATTTATAGGTAGATATTCATAACTAAAATAATAAAAAAACTGCAGAATGTTGTTAAATTTTTCAGAATAACCACAATTAATTATTTTCAATGAAACTGTTTGATCTAGAACCAATCATGGAATAAAATATGTCAGAACAAAGAATCTTTTAATAAAATTTTTCCTTTGAGAATCGATAAAGGTAACTGGAGGTCCATGTCAAATTTCAACCAAATGTCATCGAACCATCGTATCTTTTTTTTTTCAAATACGAAATCTCAAATAAGAGTGATTTATATTTCCAATAAAAATAGGGAAAAACTTTTCAATTTTAACTGAGGGGAAAAGAATACAAAAGTCTAAATCAACATCAGGGGAGCAATTTGAGGACAAATACTTGAAGTGGCTTTTTATTTGCTGAAAAGGTAAGTCACTCAAGTGGAAGACGGAAGCACCCAATTTAAGTTTGAAGTCTGTATCGACCCTCTAATAGTACGATTGAAATTGAAAAAAAAGTGAAAAATATCTTTTCCTCCCAGAGCCTTAAATTCTCTGAAAAGAAAAAGGGAATAATTCAACCTAGTATTCAAAGAATTTATTTAACTAAGAAAACTCATATGTCAGTCGCATGTAAAAGCAAAATAAATTAATAGAATATGAGAAAATATATAAATTGGAGCACAGAAAATAATGTACATGCTTAAACTGTTTGTCAGATGTGGAGAATCTAAAATTGCAACATTATATCATTTTATGTGGCTTTGGATCATGTACAAACTGCAAGCACTTCATTATATATATTGCATTTAAATATATAAGACCCAGTGGCCGAGTGGTAGAGTATCACGCTTTCCCACCACAGGTTCGAGGTTCTGTCTTCGGGCTGGGCAAAGTAAACTCAGCATTTCCTTCCTCCTGCACTGGGTCGATAAATGAGTACCAAACTTGATTGGGAACTTCAACACTGGGCGTCTCGCTTCAGACTGGCCACCTGATCAAAACATCTGCCCATGCACTTCAGCGCCTAATGGTCACCTATACTCGAATGGACAGAGTAGACCCTGGACCTCATGGGCTGTTTAGCTACTGAGTTTGAGTATAGTTTGCTTAAATATCTAGCTTATTGACAAAATAAAAAAAATCAAAACTGTTAATAAATTTTTATTTTTTTAAAAAAACATGATATAAATGAATAGAAACTTAAATATATAGAAACACGGAAGTCTTTTTACCTTTACACAACAAATGGTCGATAATTCAACTGAAAGGGGTAATCCAGTAAAGGATAGGATTGTCTTAAAGTATCCGACTACGTTGGGAACCGTCATTTTGTAAAAGCGTATAAATGGATAATATTTATGATATTTAGTGTCACTTAGATTAGAAAACGTATATAAAATTGTTTTAAGAAGATTATTACAATAAAAAATTATTTAAGCACAACATTTTGACAAAAAAAAATGAACATAGAATGACCCATTTTCAAAATATTCTCCTTTTGTGAAAAATGCTTCTATTATAATAATATTTTTCCTGTATATAGCTCAGACCTTTCTACAAAGGCTCAACTTGAATTTTTGAAATATATAACTTAGAAGAGGGTTTATCCATATTTTACGACAACAGAGGGGATCGATTTTAAAAAAAAAACGCCAATAATTAGTTCAATTAGTGGTAATTCTGAAAGTAATGTGAAGCTTTCAAAAATCCTCGTTCAGACTCTCTGGAAACATTTTTACTTTATATAAGGGAAATATTATTATTTTAGAAGCATTTCTTATAAAAGGAGAACATTTTGAAAAAAATATTACTCTAAGTTATTTCCTTGGCAAAATATTGTATCTAAACAATGTTTTTTTTGTCAAAATTCCCTTACAATTTTATGCATGTATTCTAATATAAGTGACACTGAATATCATGAAAATTATTCATTTATACCCTTTTTTAAAATCATGGTTCCGAACGTAGTCGGATACCTTAAAATTCTACTTAGAATTACTTTTCCATCTTAACTGCTTTCTAAGCAACGTGTGTGTGTGGTTTCTTAAAATCCTCAAAACTGTAATAGTTTAAAACTTCTTGTGTAATTAAGCGGTCGATTGCTAGGTGAAATGAAATCCCCTTGTTTCTTTTATATTCTCGGAACTGTAAATATCTCTATTCTCAGTAAAGCAACATTATCTCATCTCGCTGCGGTCATCCTCCGCTTTTGCAAGGAAGTCTTAGTCACAGTGTTGCAAATTTGAGTAGGGGGAAAGCATGAGCCGACTCAAAATTTTTGAATAAAAACATATTTTATAATGGGCAAGGTCAAACAGATAACTGCACAAAGACAATTCAACGTTTATACACACAGAAATACTATAACAGATTATTTATAAAATGGGAAATATGCACCCGTTATAAATAAGTCTTAGGGCACTCCTGAAACTTGTCTCTGGAGCAGATCCACAAGCAGGAACTCATACTGAGAAAATCTGTGTGTCAAAATGCAGACAACGCACAAAGATATTCTATTATTAGCTGACTTAACCACTGTCTCAAAGGTCCCTTATATAGACTCATGAAAATTCCAGAAAATTCGATTCCAGAGATTTTTTGAGGTTCTTCCTATCAATATATATATATATATATATATATATATATATATATATATATATATATATATATATATATATATATATATATATATATATATATATATCATTGTTCGCTAAATGTGTTGTCTATCTTGTAACACTGTTCTTTTCTTTTTACTGTACTTTCTTGATTTTGCTTTTCAAGATCATGTTGGGAATCGCACTTTCTTTGTAAAACTCAATTCTCCCCTAGTAGTGTATTACTGCAAGAAGAACAACAAACGCGACATGTTTCAATAGATAAAAGATGGGAAAGGTAGCAGAGGTGTGGAAGTAATGTTTTAAATGAAATTTTGAGTTTTTTCTTAAAACTGCCCATCGCCAAAAAGTTGAAAGAATATTCATTCATATCTCGAAAGAGGGTAGATTGAGAGAAATCTCAAACGTGCATATCAAACTTATTAGCGAAGGGAAACAATGAAGAAACGATTTTCCAAGATATTATGGCGTAAAAAATATTACTATAACTACTATTTATTGCCACATGCAATTTCATGGACTTGTGTATCCACAAAATGCATCGTGATAACACCCGCATCCTGATGGTTCAAATCGTAAAAGTAAAATGGCAGAAGTTAGAATTATGCATTAGAAGATAGCTTCAAAACAATTCGTCAGTATCTGTGTAAAAGTTCATTTTTTGAATACTCACTAATGTTTGTCAACAGTTTTTTATACAAGTGTAAGAGACAATGATCTTAAATATTAAGGGATACGTAATATCTTCCCTCCACCTTGTATACTTTATTGAGCAAATATAATTATTTCCTTATTAATTTTAAAGATTCCCGAAATGAGTAACACAGAACTATTAATACCAGCATTCCAATGTTATATATGCAGTTAAATGTATTAAATACTATTCTCTTTAATGCAGATATACTTATTTTGAAATGAAATCTCTAATTAAATCCAATCACACACTTGGAGTATTTTACATTCTAAATTTTGTACTCAGATTTGTCAGGTTTCATATGAAATTAGTAATAATTACAGAAAGAATTCAATTTTCAAGTTTCTTAATTATGCGGATCTAAAACAAAATTTATTTTTACTAAAACGATTTAATTTTTAGATATTGAATAACATAATTTATATATTTTAAATTATATCTATTTATTTGTGTTAAGGAAATTGAATTCAATATTAATTTAAAAAAAGGTAAATTTTAAATACTTCTGTAAAAAGTAGATTGATTAATTACGTTTTTGTAGTGAAAAGCCACAGTGTTTAAATGAACTTATGATAAATATAATTAATGAAAAGAAAAATATACACATAGGACAGTAAAAATCAATGGACGTAACATTAAGAGTATGCCGACGAGGAAGAATAAGGGTAAAATAAACAACGAGGAAGAATAAGGATTTAAATAAAATGTAAATTAAAGAAACACTCTATGAAAGTTATTTTTTCTTTTGAATTGAATACTTGCATATTAAAATAATTGTTCGAAAAAAAACAGAAACGTTTTAATTCAAATATTTTCCAAGTTCCATTTAAACGATCTTTGAAATAGCATTTTGAATCAAAATAATAAATAAAATAGGCTGACAATTCTAAAAAATACCATCAAAGGAATAAAGTTGTTAAATGAGAATACATCATACATCCGCTTTTAGTTATTTCATAAACTTTCAAATTATCTTTTAGAAGCTTTACTGAAATTATTTTACAAGGAAGGTAGACATAATACTTTTTTCAGTAGATGCAAATTTTAATGAAATATTTTTTGAAATTCCCAATTTCCAAAGTAAATTTGAATTTTTTTCGTTCATAATTTAATTTTATTCCTTATACCAGTTCGATTATTTTTCTATTATGTTGATTTTAATTTTCTACACCGTCTTTTTCTCAAAGATGTGCAGTATTCCCAGTAATGTCCCTTCCGATCTTCTTAATTTCACAACGGCTGCTGCTATATGTACGAAAGAGGTTTCTAGGTTTAATAAAGAGGCCATGTGCTTCTAAATAAAGCCACCTATGGCACCCCAAGAGAGAAATTACCTACACTGTGGCATAAGAAAACGATCTGAGAACGAATAAGTTTGCTAGTTATAACAATATACCTTTATCTGAGATGTTCAATTTCTTACCGTCATCTACAATATTCCTTTGGATACTCGTTTGAATGTCCCGTTACACACGATGGCCCAAACGCCCGTAAAGCGTCTTTTAAGGTACTGCAATACTTTTAGAGGGGTCGCATACACCAGCTGCTTCAGGTATCCCCCAAAGCATCAAAATCCAGTGGATTCAGATTAGGCGAATGTTTACGCCAATCTTCAACACCGACATACCCAATATTTTCGCTCCCGAGTTATTTTGCAAGCTACGGTTACACTGGAGATGTCTTGTGAGCAAGAGCGCCATCATTTTGGGCAAATTGATGCAATTCGAGGCATTTTGGATTCGAGATGGAAGGGTTACAAAAGTATTATATTTATTAAGTTATAGTTTAACTAATTTTAAACAAATAGAAAACTATTAGGTAAAAAAAGAAACTACAGCATACTAATATTAAATTATAAAGCATCAAAAACTTAAAAATCAAAGAAACTCTTAGCATATAATCTAGATGTTTAAATTAAAGTAATTTAACACAGGAAAACTTTTTTTTGGCAACATTGTGTAGCGTAAGCTAAAATCCTTTAAAAAAATGAATAATTGTGAAAAAAATTAAAATTCAACTATTGAAAGAATAATTTATTAAAAATTATTTATTCTTACAACAATTGTAATTTTATATCTTAAAGAACTAAATAATGCATAAACACAACAATAAATAAATAAAATTATAATAAGAATATATAGCAATCCTTACTAAACGACTACGTGGAAAATAATGTGGTTTGCATTACGAGACAGGCACGTCGTCAAAACGTTTGTGCTACCGAAAATCACTTTTAAGTTTATATAATTTTAACTCTCAATTGAGTAAAAAAATTTCTTTGAGGTGCGCTTTATCATGACTCTTATTTTCGAAGTGCCTAGTTTCTCGTGTCTGAGTTGCAACCTTTGCAACCTTTTGAATTCTCAAACTCTTCCTTTCATTAGTATAGATACTGTTTAATACTCACGAAACTTAAAATGTGCTGGATGAAAACATGTAGCCAAATACAGTAATAGTTTCCAAAACATGAACGGAAATGTTTTTTCCACTTGAATATTAAATTTCAAGTGAAATAGCTCAAAAACGGTATTTCCCCCCTCTAAAACGCTTTCCTAATCCTTCCTCTGCAACCCTTTGGAGGTTGATTGCCTAAAAATCGTTCGTACTGGACCTCTTGTTCAAAGAGAAACTTGTTCACCGAATTTCCAATCTCTATATCTAATAAGTTTAAAACAGAAATTTATGATGGGAATTTTATTTCTGAAATTTACGACTTGACGTGGGGTTCGATTTTGAATGACCTTTAAATTAAAAAAAGGGGAAAAAATGTTTGATAAGTTTTATGTGTGGTAATGCAAAAAACAGGGGAATTTGTGTATAAAATCTCTTCCAACTTCCCTTAGGGATCGATTTCTGCAAGAGTATTTCTTAACGCATCTCTACTCCATGAAAGAAGTATACCTAGCGAGATTGATGTTTGTTGGTTTTTTAGTTCTGAAGAGATCGCATGATTCAAAATTACGAGGTTCGTCCCCAAAAACCCTCATGTAGCTGAGTTGGACGACGTTAATTTTCACTCACTGATTCACTTTCCCGAATATTTCGTGATAATTAAATGATTGAAGAAGTGAGTGAGTGATTGTGTGTATGGGAATCGCTTTTCTTCTTTATCTATACCAGTGTTTCTCAAACTTTTAATACTTGTCACCCTATATTCAATCATAATTTTCATCACGCTCCCTTCCATTCAAAAACAATGTATTGAATTTGAAAATACGATACTTTGACGCTAAAGCTACCGTCAGACTTTACCTTGTTAAGTGTCACAGGTATATATAAACATCTCGCTCAACCAGTGCGCAAATTGCCTGCTAGTATATATAACGTCTTTCCAAAATACGTTCTTTTCTGATCACTCCTATCCATAAAATTATTCCGAAGGTTAATGAATGCAATAAAATGATCTTGACAGTGTTTGCGAAGGATTGACTTATTTCAGAGGATTTGATTATTTATTCCCTTTCTCATCCCCCCAATACACCACATATGCGTGCATACGTGCCAAACTGTGGCATTGGGAAACGAATCACGTAGCTTTTAAACGGCAATTAAGGGATTAATTGTATACCGCTCAAATTATCAATATAATTGATAATTTCTGAATATAATTTTATATATGACATGCTCGTTGGGTCACTGGTAAAATGATAGAATACTTTGTGCAGTGATATTCTATCAGTGTAAATGTTCTTTTATTTTTTTATTATGTCTGAATGTATTTGTTTGTTTACTTTCAATAAATTAATGGTTTTTTTTAAATATACTTTTGATTTCGACTTCTCAATTTGCTCGCACCCTCACCTAGAGTCATCACACCCCCTAGGGGTCACGTCCCACAGTTTGAGAAGCACTGGTCTATACATATATGTGAGAATTCAGCGACCCGTTGGTGAGAACTTTAGCATTTCAATTCTTTATTAAATGCACTGGAATTATATGCACATATATTGAAATGTTTCATAGTAGTAAAATGAACTCCGATTTCTGAATGCACCAATGTTTAAATAGGAAGTCAGAAGAAATGGGTAAGGATAGACAAGAAAAGTCAACGAATAGGTCAATTTTTCAAATGTCATAATATATGGGATTTTCAAGGCCTTTAAATAGTTCTGTGGTTCTAGACAGAGCAGGTATTGTTTCTACCACGAAGGTTTAGTGTTTGGAGGATAAAAAACTACTGCTAGTTATAAGGTGCACAAGTAATTGATATGTTTTTACGGTAAAGGTAATGGATATAAATAGTTAGTTTTTATTACATATATAGATTTACATCATTATTAAAGGCTTACTTTTTGTTTCTTACTTATTGTTCTTAATAAAATTAATGTTAAACAGTTTGTGTGTTACGGCCATCTTTTCACTATAATCACTATTAAAACAGTAATTCAAACCCTATTTTTAATACAATTGAAAAAACACCGTTTTATTTCTGAATGCATTTTTATTGAATAAATATCAGGAAAATATAGTTTTAAAATTGTAATAAAATTGTTTTATGAAGAGTTTTTTAAGCGAAGAATATATATAGTTATTTATACAGTTAATGCGTGTGACATTGATAATTTTAAAACACGTGTGGCATTTTACTTATCTAAGACACTATTTTTAGCTCTATTATAATCACTATACAAAGTAAAATATCTATCGGATATAATGACAACAGTTATTTAAAACACATATATAACTTCTTTATCATTTCTTTGCATCATTATTGCTTTCAGAAAACTGCCAGAAAATCCCCATTCGCAAATATATCCAAATCTTTATCGCAATTACTAATCGTAAAAGTCATCAAAGTGAAGGTTCCAAATCATTACAGAGGGAGGGAAGAACGGAGAAAAAGAAGAGGAAAATCCAATACACTTTTTGGGCTCTCAGACACCCAACGAGGTAAAGCTAACCTGATTTCCAACATCGTTACTGGAGCTCAAGATAAAAATAGATAAGAAGGAACTGTGATTATCTTCCGAGTTATTTATTTCTAAAAGTATTTTTTGCAGCAAAAACCTTTGAAGCACATGTACATATGTCGAGCTGTTGAAGGAATTCTAAGTTTATTATTATTTCGATGTGTGTATAAATGAAAATATTTCATATATTTTTCCAGATCTGAGTTTCTGAATTAAAAATTCTTAATTCAAATTTTATTAATATACAGTTATTTTTTTTTACTTTATATTAAACAGAATTATGCAATCCAGCCATATAGCCCTAAATTTTTAAATTAAGAATCCATTAAAATTGCATGGCCAATGATTTGAATGCCTATTTTTAATTTCCTTTATCCTTCATTGTTCCATTTTCCGCTTTATCTTTCTTTATATTGATAATTAGACGATTTTTATTAGAACTTGGAACTGAATCACGTAATGCATTTCGTCGTTCTGTTTGATTTGGTTGTGTTCAATTTATTTCAATTCTCCAAATGTATCCATGTTCAACTACCTAATCGGTGCAAATATGTAAACGCTGACAGAAATTGCATGTTCTAATGTTCCTTTACAGTTTTTCTTCTAAAAAGTAAAAAAATAAAGAATCAGTAGATTAAATAGATGTATCACAAAATATGTTAACTGACAAGCAGAGGGCAGGACTAAGGAAATTCATTTAGGATCCAGACTTGGTGTAATAGTAATACCCCTTTATAAGGTGTTCACCCCTCAATGTAATTTCTCCGAATGGCAAGTCAATTCGGAGAAATTAGCCTTTGAAATTCATGCTTAGCTTTTATACAATTAAACTTTAATTTCCTGCACGAGGTTAGGGTTCCATTCCCCGAGATTAACTTTTTTTTTTTTCAATTCATTTAATTATTTTTTTAAAATTAAATATATTTATTTATGAAAGGTTTATTAAATATTAAATAATATGTTATATAATTATTTTGTATTTTATAAAGTAAAAAAAAAATTGAAATATATAACTTAAATTATTTATTAGTAAAATATTTAAAATTATAAATAATTAAAAATATTTAAAATTATAAATAATTAAAAATATTTAAAATTATTAATAATTAAAGATATTTAAATCATTATTAACTAAAAATATTTAAATAATTATTAAAAAATATTTAAGATAATTATTAAAGAAAATTATTAAAAATAAAAATAAGTAAATGTATTATTATTTATTAAAATTAATCAATTACCAAATGAATTTATTACTTTTTATTAGAATTAATGAGTTAATTACTTTGTATTATAATTAATTATTACTAAGCATTGCTATTAATAAGAAATATTATTAATTTATTATTAAAATTATTATTAATTTATTACAAAATTATTGCTTATTATTAAAATTATGATTTATTATTGAAATTAGTATTAATTTATTATTAAAATTATTTAAATAAATTTATTAAAATTATTTAAATAAACTTTTTGAATTGAAATAAATTTATTTGAAAATGACTTATTAAATATTTCATAAAATTATAAAATATTTAAATTATAATATATAAAAATACATTTTTATCATATTAATTATAAAATAATTAATTAATGATAATAATAATATATTTTATAAATTATTTTATAGTATATATAATTTTATTTATAGTATTTTGTATTTCACATTATAAAACTATTTGTAACTTATTTTTTTTCGTAAAATATCATTTAATATATATTTTATATTTTTTATTATAAATATTTATTAATATAACATATATATACTTATTATAAATTTTAATATAATTATTTATATAATTACAGTAATAATTACAGATGTCATTTTTCACGTTTGTATTTTTTTTCGTTACTTTTATTTGTGACACCCAATATTTTATTGATATTTCTTTATTTCGGTAGATACTTAGTAGAAAAAACCATTTAAACTGCTACAAAGGTGCCATACTTTTGAAAATCCGCGTTCGACTTCAGTGTCAATACTTTTTTTCTTTCTGTACCTCTCTTTTAATCAATTTTTCTCACTGAAAACATTTTTTAAAAAATGTTGCTTTCACGACAGACATTTAAATGCTAAAAGCGGGGGATTTTATTTGTGGTAAATTTATATATTTTGGTGACTAGACACATAATTCTAAACTTTTAAAAATCCTATTTTCAGTATTTTCGTTATTTTTACTTTTGGCTCAAATTTCGGCTATTTTTAATGATAAAAAAAAGGTTGAAAAAATTCATGTTTCATACTTCCTTCGTGGGAACTTTTTAATATAAATAATATCAAAGACCTACACAATCAGTGTCTCATTGTTTACGATCAACTGTGTAAGCAAATCACACCTTATCTAGCATCAAAAGCAAATTCAATATTTTTGCTCTTTTTGTAAATAACATTCCATTCGTTTCTACAAGTTAAAACTTTATTTCATCATTTTTCGATAAAACATTTTTTCAGAAAGAAGATCTACTTGAAGCGTATTTAACTTTAAGTAATGACGCACTTTGATTTTTGTTTTCACTTAAAGTATCACTCCGATGAAAAAAAAAAGAAAAAAGTATCAATTTGAACAACATTCCTCGTACTCTTCGATAGCAGCTTCTTTGTGACATTTCATAGCCGCTCTTGACAATTTAAGAGTTCTGAGGAATTCAAAAGACCGCATTGGGAGTTCTTTTTTCCCCATGATGCTTTCTTGGAATCTAAAGAACGTCTTTCTAAAATCAGTGTTTCACGGCAAGTGCATTGATTGCAGTGCTTTTAGAAAACAAAAAGTGCATAGCTACGTACCTGATTAAAATTTTTATTGACATATATTCTAAAATAAATAATACCTTATTTCGTTTCTGACGTCATTGCAAGCACAATGCATTTAGAAATGACTTTAGTTAAGAAATTATTTTAACTTTTATTAAATGTTCATGGTTACTCATAATATTAAAAATCTAAATAAAACGAATATCATTAAAAATTGTTAACAAAATATTTATAGCGAATAAGTAATGTGCAAATGCAATGTAAAACATTTTATTCAGATGATGCGTTACTTTAGCAGCTACTTTTTTTTAATGCAGTTCTTTTTCTGCATTAGGAGGGAAAAAACTGTATTATTCTGGTTAATATTTTATTCTTATTTCAGATAGTAAATTTGATAACCAGATTTTAGTTGAAAAAGTTGCATTAAAGTTCAATATTCTATTTTTGTAATGAAATACAACTCATGTTAAAGAATCCTTTGTAAGCTTACAGAATTAAAAATTAGATGAATTCAACTTTTCAATATTTCTGTTTTTACGTTTTTCATTTTGTAAGGAAAACATCATTATCATTCATTTTAACTTGATAAAATCTAATAAATATTAAGTATACTTAACAACAAATAATTCCCATTATATATAAATTGGATTATAAAAATAATATTTTCGAATATCTAGTTTTCATTAATTTATATTGCTCAGCATTTCATATGTAATCGAATTTCATCAATCTAGAAATTTAATATTTAAGAACCTATTATTTCCATGAAATTTTTCTAAACACATAAACTATCAGAAAAAATAGAAAACGTGTATATATATATATATATATATATATATATATATATATATATATATCTGTAACTATGTGGCAGAAGAAGAATATGAAATACCCTGCAATCAGAATGTATAAAAAGTAGATCTGACAGTACTTCTAATGTGTACTTCATTCTGTTAGAAGAAGGTGGAAAAATAATAATAATAATACGAGTGGAGTGGTTTACTTAAGGTATCCAACTGCTTTCTGAACCGTGATTTTAAAAAAGTGCATAAATGGATAATTTTCATGATATTTAGTGTCATTTAGATTAGAATACATGCATAAAATTTATTTAAGGACATTTTGACAAAAACATATTTAAATACAATATTTTGGCAAACAACTAACTTAGAATAATCTTTTTTTTAAATGTTATCCTTTTGTGAAAAAGACTTCTATTCAAAATATTATAATAATATTTTGCCTGTATAGAGGTCAGACATCTCTACTAATGCTCAACTAAAATTTTTGAAAAGTTCACATTATTTTCAGAGTTACGATCAAGTGAAATAATTATTCGCGTTTTTTAAATTGCTCCCCTCTGTAGCCGTAAGATATGGATAAACCTACTTCTAAGTTATATATTTTAAAATTTATAGTTGAGCCTCTTTAGAGAGGTCCGAGCTATATACAGGCAAAATATTATAATAATAGAAGCATTTTTCACAAAAGGAGAATATTTTGAAAAAAGATTATTATAAGTTATTTTTTTCCCAAAATATTGTATTTAAATAGTTTTTTTTTTTTTGTCAAAATGTCCTTAAAACCATTTTATACATGTGTTCTAATCTAAGTGACACTAAATATCATGCAAATTATCCATTTATGCGCTTTTGCAAAATCATGGTTACCAACGTAGTCGGATACCTTAAATCCTGACAAGTTATGGATTATAACATTACTTATGCTATCTTTAACTGAAGTCTTCTCTCACCTGAATTTGAGAATGCATCATCATTCATAATCTTTAAGAAGTTTTACTGAGAAACTTATATTTAGTCGTCTTCCACCAAAGCCCTGAATAGTTTCACAACATCAATTGTAGTAAAACTAACATCTACTAACACTTTTTGTCATTCTCTGGTAAAAATCGGTTCTCCTTCTATTTCTGATCTATTGCGATACATATTTACATGCACGCAGCTCCTTTACAAAGCAAGAACTAAATGTTTCCCCATTACAATTTATTATATATATATATATGAAAGAAATTTGTATTATACATCAAAAACAAGAAATAATAGATAATGAACATAACAAGAAATAACATAATAAAAATATAAAGCTAAGCATGAAGATCAAAATTATAGAAAAATAAAAAAAGAAACTACAAAAAAGAACCTAGCGAGTCAGAAAGCAATTTCGGACTTAGGACCGAATAAGTGGGGTTAAACTAGTTTGAAGGCGCCAACCTTCCCCCTTTGCAACTCGGTAGGATAAACCATATAAAATAAAATAAACAAAAATTCAGAGTATGTAAAAAGTCCGAGAGTATGATAAAACCACTCAGTACTATTATGTAACAAACTCTCCCAAACCCTTAATGCAGAACATATATATATATATATATATATATATATATAACACAATAAAGTGGTAAAATGGTTCAAAGTGCAATCTTCAGCAAAATGGAAGAAAACATTGAAATCAGTATTTGTTGTTGTTGCCTTTCCTGGCATTAACGGCTGTTACAAACCTTATCATCATGTGCTTTCGTTGATAAAGGGCTCGGAAACTTTATTTGGCTGCTTTCCACACTGATATCTTCATTCCATTCCTTGCTGCTATTCCACATTGATAAAGTTGAATTAGTGTAGCCGTGGGTAGTATATGTCAGGCCAGTCGTTCTCCAATCATCGGCAAAGCATGCTCGATTGGCTATAAATAGGAAAAAAAGTCAAGGCAATATCTCAAAAGTCATCATGTGAAGTCACGCATAATCTGATTGAAATAAAGCAAAAAAGCTCTGAAAAAGAGAAGGACTAAAGGGTCTAAGGCAGTGCTTCTTAAACTTTCTGTACGTACGACCAAATTTTCAATCACAATTTTTATCGCGATTCCCTCCATACAATAACAATGTATTGATGTACCAGTAACAATATACTTTGATATAAAGCTACAATATGCCTTTAATTATAAACTGCACAAACTATTCAGCTAAGCATTAAATTTTGTATATAATTCTATGACAAGCCCATGGGGTCACTGGTAATTATTAACTTGTTCTTAGCTTAGTACTTTTAAATTAATTATGAAACATATCGTGCCGTACTGGTACATTTATAAGTGTATTCTATCAATGTAAATGTGTATTTTATTTTTTATTATGTCAGAATGGATTTTGTTTTGCTTCTTTTCAGTAAATTAATATTTTTTAAATGATCTTTTGCTTTCGACTGTTCAATATACTCCCCCCCCCTTGAAGGGTTATGACGCTCCCTTAGAAGAGCTCTCCCCACACTTTGAGACACATTGGTCTAAGCACTTATACACTGCTGGCCACCTGAAGGAAGCATGTAAATAACATGAAATTCACAACATGCATTAGCGGAGGTGAGATATGCAAATGATTAGAATTTCAGCGCAGACACACATCACGCGCGACTGTGGCGCAACATCAAAGCGCTATTTAAGGCTTGGGTATATTTCGACGATTTCAAGTTCGGCAACTGTGTTTTTCTTGTGTTTTTTTTTCAGAAAACAATCAGTTATGTCTCATAGAAACAACGATTATCTCGAGTTCGACAGAGGAAGAAAAGTGGCCTGTACCGAGATTGTGGATTATCTTTCAGGTAAACCGTTGGATGCAAGAGGGTACGATGGACCAACGTGGTTGATCGCATTCACCTCAGTGCACCACTTCGCGTGAGGATGGGCAAATTGTGCGAATGGAAGTGACGGATCGCTCAGTCACATCGCGAACCGTAGCACAGCAAATTGAGTCTATAACGCATCATTCAGTGTCTGTGCGTACCATTCGACGCCGTTTACAGCAGAGTGATCTGACCGCAAGACGTCCATTGCTTGATCTACCCTTGACGCAGAACCACAGACGTCTCCGCCGCCAATGGTGCGATGAATTTAATTTTTAAGTTTAAAGTTCAATAATGGAATAATAAAAGCAACATATATTTATTTTCAAAAAAACACACTGTATAACATACAGTTCATTACAAGAATTACTAATAGGCATTAAGTATTGTGTTCATATGGAGATTGCGATTCCTGTGAAAGCAATAGTGTTGCGTAATCATGGTCGTCTTGCTACGTCATGTACTTTTTTTATTCTCTCGGCTTATTTTAATCCTCCCAAAATATAGCTTTCTATTTAACTGGATCATAAATGGTTATTTGAACTTTTTGTTTTTATTTTAAATATTTGTTACAAAAGAATTTGAATATTAAAGTGTCTGTCTACTTTGAAATCCTAGATTTAGTCAAAAATTGTAGAAAGTGTTTTTATTGTTTAAATTAGTAACGAATTTATTTGGTTTATACAAACAACAATGCTTCAATTCCTTTATGATACAAAAGCAACCAGAGTTTTAGTAATAGCGGAATCCACAGTACTCAATTACCAACACAGTACTGTTCAATTACAATTATTTAAACTTTTTTTTAAAAAGAAACGTTATAAATAGCGATAATTTTATTTGTTGTTGTTGTCTTATTCCAACTGATCTAGACACAGGCTAGATTAATTTCATGAACCCAGGAATCTTCACAAATCATACACAAGAAGAGGATTGTAGTTAGCGATTGCAATAACAAACCAAAAGCTCAATACCGGTATTTGGTATTTTTTAGGTCTTAATACCGGGATACCGGTTTTCACACCGGTAGTATTAATTTTAGAAAAGAAAGAAAAAACAGGTGAGTGTAACTACACTCATGGAAAAAAAAATAGCGCACTAAGAAGGAGTCGTCAAATGAAATGAAATTTTATATACGTAATGACTAGTTTAATATAAGTAAATGATTAGAAAATCAAAGAAAAAGGATCATTTATTTCAGAGAAAAAGGCAAAAGAACGGAGAATTTAATACCCTGTTGAATCCCGTCTAGCGCAAATGCACGATGCGATACGATCGGGCATTGATGCATGCAAGTTCGGTATGATGTCTTGAGACATTTCGTTTCATATTTACTGTAACTTTGTCTCTAGTTCATTCATACTCGTGGGATGCCCAACTCGCCGTCCCAAATGATCCCAGATATGCTAGATTGGAGACAAATCTGAGGATCGGGCAGGCCAAGTAAGCGTAGTAACAGTACGGAGACAGTCTTCTGACACACATGTCGTGTGAGGCTGAGCATTCTCTTTTAGAAAACTGGCTCTTGGAAGACGCTGCATGTGTGGAACACATGTGGTTACAGGATGCCAAGGACATTCCCTTGGACTGTCATGGTGCCACTGATCAATACTAGGGGTAACCGTGTAAGGTAGGCAATGGCACCCTATACCATCACACTAGCTGTGAGAGCAGCGTGTTGCTGTAAAGCAAAGACAGGATTGAGGCGTTCACCACGGGGTACCCACACAAACACGATTGTCATCACTGCTGAAATTGAATATGGATTCGTCGCTAAAGACGACCTGGATCCATTCCATTGCAGTTCAGTTTCCTCGTGAGCGGTACCACTCCCAACGGAGACGTCGATCGGTGGGCGTCAAGGGCAGCACTCGTAATGAACGCCATTATCCCAAATGTCCTTCAGCCAGGCGCCTTTGTATGGTTCGAGGAGACACAGGCGCCCTAGTGAAGGTCCTACCTGTGCCTGGATGGCGGCTGATGAAACAGTTGGCTGTATGCGTCCATTTTTAACGATATGGAGGTCTTCTCGATGACTGGTCTGTCGAGGGCGTCCTCAGCCTGGTCTTTGTGCAAATGACATCTCTCGGATCCACTGGTCCCAACACCTCCCCACAACACAATCAGAGAGGCCTAATTGACGAGTTACTCGCCTAGCTGACCACCCAGCTTTTATCTTGTCCATGATTCTCCCCCTTTCAAACTGCGTGAGCTGCTCATATTGACTTCGATAACGGCGTAATGCATGTATATCTCAGCTCTTCCTTTGCAAACGATTCAGCATACTCAAGCAAGTTTTGTTTACCTCTTTTATACTCAACGGAGAAGGACATTAAACACCTTTTACCGGCTATACATAATGAGCAATCACGCTTTATTTCTAATCATTTGCATATCTCCCAGACATGTACCTTTATGCCAAGTTTCATAACGATCCTTCAATTATTTCTTTGTGCGCTAATTTTTTTTGTCCATGAGTGTGTAATTTATAGCATTATATAAATAATCGCAAAAAGTAAAGGAACATTTTATTTATTTGTATCACAAAAAAAGTGTAAATATCACTATTCAATTTGAGGTTTTCAAGATATAAATAATGAAAACTAACCGAAGTATTATGAACTGATTTTTTTTATGTTTCTTAAAGCTAATCTTATTCATTATTAATTGTCATTATTTATAAATATATATAAAATAAATCTGAAAAATATTGAATATGTACTTTATATGATAGGCAAATACAATGTGATTAACAAACTCTCCAATTTAAAAAAAAATATCGAAATATTATGCAGTTTCATCACAACTTCAACTTGGTATCCACAGATACAAATACGAGACTACAAATCCTACTCGTGTCCAGTATCACTCTGAGCTTTTATAGGATAGTTTTGCCCCACCCTTTTGGATGATCCACATATTATAACACGCTTTTATTACAACTTTGTATTCACAGTCTAATTAATTCGCCCGTTATGGAGACATAAAAACAAAAACTCTTACTATTTTGTTATGTTGGTGATTCCTGAACATATGGTAGGGACAATTTCAAAAATTTCTTGTAAATACCAAAAAAAAAACGGTATTTAAACATGCGAATACCGGTATTACAAAATTGTACAAATGGCTCAAAATACCGGAATTGGATATCCCGGTATACCAGTTGTTACTAACTCAAGGTTCTGCAAATAATATTTTGTGACGTTTATGGGAACAAAAATCTTTATTAACAGCACAGCACAGAGACACACAAAAAATCCTACAGTTTCCAAGAAAAGAGCTACATATATACACTCAATTCTACATCTGACATCATCTTATGATGTAATCAGGAACCAATCCGTGACCGGCGCGCATGACATCAATTAAATCCGTACGTCATAGTTATGATGCCACGAGCGTGGTCAAGGAAAGTTCAAGAATAAATCAATGGTGTCGCAACATCCTCCCACTCTTTTGAGTGTATTGATATCATTCAAAAGCAAATAAAATTTGCTTAAATAATCCAAGTCTTTCAGGTATCTTAACTAATCTACCTGTTCTAGTGACTTTATTTTTTATGACAGCATTACTGGTTAATTTATCTTCATTAACACTAGATGTCGGAACGCCATCAATTTTTACAGCTCCATTATTTATAACTGGCATTTCGAGTAGATAAACTCTTTGAATTGGACGAATCAGTTCAGAGTTCTTACATTTTAATTTCAAGGTACGAACTTTACCATCTCTACCTGGAAGCAGACTTATTACTTTTCCTAAAGGCCAATACACGCGCTTCTTGGATGGCTCTTCAATCATCACGGCATCACCAACTTTGAAATTATAACCTGGCTTTCCTGGGCATTTTTGACGTAGTTGACCAAGATATTCTTTCCTAAAATGTGATCTAAAATCATGGATCAGTTTTCTACGATATCTTATTCTTTTCTGAAACTTGGAGAATTCACTTAAATCTAAATCTATGGTGTCATATGAAAATTTCCCGTTTAAAAACAAACTAGGGGTCAATGGTATTAAATCATTCGGATCTTCCGAGACATAGGTCAATGGACGAGAATTAACCACCGCTTCAAAATCACATAGAACACAGTTAAAAGTTCTTCATATGTTAAAATTGCCTTACCTAAAGTACGCTTCAATAATTCTTTAATTACTCGTACTAATCTCTCCCCCCAACCTCCCCACCAAGCTGCAGTTGGGGGATTAAACTTCCATTTAATAGGTTTAATATCGGTTTCTTGCATTATTTTATCCCAATATATTTCAATTCACTATTGGTGCCGACAAAATTAGTTCCGTTATCTGTATATATAGCTTCTGGTCTAGTACGACGTGCAATAAACCGTCTTAAAGAAAGCATGAAACACTCAGTAGACAATGAACTCATTAGCTCTAGATGTATCGCCCGATAAATGGCACAAGTGTAAAGCACTATCCACACCTTACCTCCATCTCTAGTAAAAAGAGGTCCAGCCAAATCAATACCTGTAATGTCGAACGCGTTAGCATCTTGAACACGATCCACAGGTAGACTCACAGGATCACTCATAGGAGAGTTAGAGCTATATCGACGATAGGGCACACACTTCATAACTACTTTCCTGGCCGTTTTTCGTGTTTTCATTATCCAGAATTTTTCACGCAGTATAGACATAAGAATTTGAACCCCAGCGTGGCAATGTTTTAGATGATAATACTCAATTAATCTTGTGGTTAAAAGGCATTTACTAGGCTTCAAAATAGGAGCAATAAAATTTGGATCATCTTTTCTCTCAGTTATTTTAGTTTTAACTTTAATGATTCCATCATTGTCTTTAAAGACATTTACAATGGGTATTGTTTTCAAATTAGGAAACATCTTATCTTGTACTAACCGAATTAACACCCTTTCAGCATTTTCCACAACAGTTTGAACAAACACACATGCACCATACGAGGGTTTAGAGGCATCAACAAAAATATGGAGTTCAGAGGTTTCATTTATGGCAATATATCAAGGCACAGTAACTTATTTTAACAAATATATTTCATTTGCCCATTTCGTAAATTTATTATTATTTTTAGGTAATTCTGAATCCCAAGGCAGTTCCAACTTCCAAGTTGCTTGCAATAAAATAATAATTTGGGAGGCAATGTAGCTGGAGATAACAACCCGTTTGCGTCAAAAACATTTTGCGCTGTTGATAAAATGAACCTTTTAGTAAGTTTTGTTTCACACGTTAGGATTTCAAAATTTATATTACATCTCAGGGTATCTTTGTCAAAATTCCATAACATGCCTAAAACTGACGCCTCTCCTGTATGCTGAGAAACATATTTACATGCTACATTGCTTTACCAACCTCGCAAGTTAAAACAGAATTTGAAAATAATTTTGAAGCTATATCCATAAAATTTTCTATTCCTTTACATTATTTACAGCAGATAAACAATTGTCAACATAAAATGAACATTTTAATTTCTCTACAACATTACAGTATTCAAGAGGTGCGTTATCTAATAGATGTTTTATGGGTGCGTTTAATAGGAAAGGGGAAGAATTTAAACCAAAAACAATTCGACAATGCCTATACACTAATTCTCCTTTACTAGGATAAAAGAATCGAAGATAGTCTCTATCTTTTGGATGAACTGATAACATTAAAAACGCTTTCTCTATATCTGCACTTAATCCTATAGGGTAGAGTCTAAACCTATCTAAAATATCGGGTATTACTTCTAAAAGATTTATGCCTTTATATAAGCATTGGTTTAATGAAGGTTTACCATTTTCACAAGCCGACCCGTCAAAACAGGGACGGTACTTTGTGGTTTCACTTTCCAGTTTTATTACAGGCCTATGCGCCAAATAATGACATTTACCGCTTTTACTTCCTCTTCCGGTACAATTTCAATAATCCCCAAATTTTCCCAATCCTCAAAAACCTTTTGATACTCTCTGAGAAAGCCATTACTTTCAGCCCTTTTGATAACTTTCTCGTGTCTAGCCTAAGTTAAACCTTTATTATCAGGTAAATTAACTGGATCATGTTTCCACGGAAGCTGTAACTCATACCTTTCGTTAGGAAGAATCGTTAGCTTCTGCAGAAAATCATATAAAGCTTCTTCATAAGAATTTTGTTTGCTTTCCTCTAGTGTTGGATTTGAAATGCCTAAATTTTCGAGACTCCAGAGATCAGTTAATTTAATATTTCTTACATACATTGAAAGTGTTGTCATAACTTTTCTATCAATATGACATACGTCATCCTGCATTCCTATAACTGTATTTCCGAGTTTATATAGTCTCGACCACACTGAAACCGGAATCTAACTCACAACATTTCTCCATTAAAATGCGACCTAACACATTCGAACCCACTAACAAATCAATTCCTAAATCTTCGCTAAATGAATCTGAAAACTCTATGTTCAGTTCTTTTAAATTATTTAGAATTTGCTCATCTGTTATTTTCGGGACACTGTTGCATATCTTTTCCTCTGAGAGAACTTCTAAACAACAAGAGTAATCTCCATTCAAAGCCGTCAGCTCGATAGAATAAACTCCATGTTTCTTAGGCTTCGTTTGCGTTCCTCCAAATAGGGAGTAATTATGTTTTCATATCTATGCGGTATTAATCCCAAGTGCGCAATTAATCTTTCACTCACGTGAGAATACTGGCTAGCTGAATTTAAAAGAATCCTTATGCGCCTTTCTCGACCTCGACCTCGCGCAATTACACATAGAGTCTGCAAATAAACCATTTGATCTCTGCTACATTGATTAGAAAGAGTAATAGTGGAAGGAGAATTTTTACCACTTAAATGTTTATGAAGTTTTTTACTACACATAATATCATAATGAGATAAAGAGCAGAGATTGCACTTCAGTTTAGATTTTAAGTCACACTGCCTACTGATATGATTTGATTTAGTGAAACATGAATAATAAGCTCTCTTTTTAGATAATATTTTTAACTTCTCATCTAAAGACATTTTCTTTGCCGAAAAACATTTATGGCTGGGATGGGGTTTATCACAAAAGATACCAGCAACTTTATTGTCAATGGATTTTAAACTTACCAGGGTTGCCGCAGTCGCCGGATCTCCACTAAGGCGTCTTAAGAATTATTTGTTCAAAACAGAACAACAAGTGTGTTTTAGGAGATTTCCTGAAGCTTTTCAGACAAAAACATAAATAGTAATCAAACATATAAATAAAAATCTAAAATTCGTTCTTCAGTATGGGCCACATGTAACTTTTTCTTTGAATTTTACCATGCTTTTTTCTCTCATTATGATGCTAAAAATAATGTCTTTTTCAACCTTATGTTCTTTAATTCAACTTATTAAAATACTTGATAAGATGAAATAATTCCTCTTATCATACTTTTTAAAAGAAAAAAATGAATGTTTTACACGCACCTGGACGACTTAAGCCCACACTGAATACTTCCAGAGACACACATCTGTCCCATGTTTCTAAAACAAGTAAACTTGCATTAGAAAAAAAATACATTTTGTGAATGAATAAAAAAAATCATAATTAAATTACTCAAATTAATTGTAAGATTTCAAAAAAGAAGCAATAAAATTCAACGCTTCTTTTAGTACATAGTAATACATTTACCGTCAATCCTTCATCTAACTATACTTCAACAATTTCCAATTCCAGATATTTTGAAACAATGCATTCCTCATCTAATCGTGATACTTCTTACTAAAAGCTTTCAGCTACGTTAATTTGTCCATTTCTGCACCGGTCAATCCAAATCCTTAATAGATTTCTACAGCCTTATCCACTTCAAACAAGTTTATTCAAAATAACAAATACGAAGCTTATCTAACACTTGAGAGAAATATTGTTGTCCAATCTATCTTTCAGATAATAAAGCTTCCTCCTGAGTAAGGTGTATGGGATTAATACTTATATTTAGATTGTATGCTTAATTGATAGAGATGAGCATTCTGTGATAATTTTCAAGCTACAATATATATTACTCGTTGCATAAGCTGATGAAGTCTGTTGTAAAGAATTTCATTGAATTAGTTAAGCATCGTTAATTGAAACTATGTGGGGAAAATGAATTGCTATTTTGTTATTTTCGGTCATCACCCAGAAGAGGGAAAATATATCGAGGTTATTTTTTTAAATAAATCAAAGATATTTCTCATATATTCAATATTGGTTAAGGTATCCGACTACGTTCGGAACCGTGATTTTAAAAAAACGCATAAATGGACAATTTTCATGTTATTTGGTGTCATTTAGATTAGAATACATGTATAAAAATGTTTTAATGACATTTTGACAAAAAAATATTTAAATACAATATTTCGGCAAAAGATTAACTTGTAATAATATATTTTTTTCAAAATGTTCTCTTTCTGTAAAAAACGCTTCTATCATAATAATATTTTGCCTGTATAATAGCTCAGACATATGTACAGAGGCTCAAAGACTGCGGTGCTGTCGGACCCTGCGAGGTAACTTACTAGAAATTTAACTTTATTATTTTGCTAGAGAGTCTACATTATAATTAATCCAGTTGCAAACCGTAATGAATAAACCAAACATTCGATGATACCCAGTATATGACGTGCAAAAGATGTATTTTATAGATTCAATAGAACGTGTGTAGATTCTAACTTAACCTTTTGTAAATAAAAGGTATTATTTTTACTAGAGAACCTTCTTTCTACTCAGGCATTAAGTAAAGTTGGGTTAACAACATCATAAAAGATTATAGGGGGGGGAGGCAGAGTAAGTCAGTAAGGATTAAAATAAAAATATCTTATGTTTCAGATAAAAAAAAAAGCTCTTTACATTAACCAATGGTATTTTTATATAAAATAAAACCGATTACATATATTGCAGATATTTTGCTGTAATGTATCAGGTATTCTTTAGGATTTAAATGAAATGGATTACTTTTTAAACAAAATCTATGCCTTTGTTTTTATTTTGAACGTCCTTGCAAAAATTGCTAGTGAATCGAATCTATACTTAAAAGGGGTCACATAGCTTTTAAAAAGTTGAAAATGGTTAAAAATAGTGAGCTCTTTAAAGCTCTATAATTTTTTTATTATTGTTTCCTGGAATGTAAATTTTGGAGGAATAAACAAATAGATATTACTTTACTTAAAACATAACCAACAAACACAGTGCTAATTAGGATAAATTTTTAATTAGATAATTACAAAAAGAAATTTTTGTTTTCTTTTCGCAAGTGATATGCTTTACGCGCAGCTTTATAAAAAAAGTTACCAATATTTTTTGATGAAATTTTTGCTCAGTGTTGGAAATTATGTTATCTTTTAAATGACGAAGCATGAAACACTGATTTAAAATTTTTAGCAATTTATAACAATTTAAAATTTAACTATAAAATTTTTAAAACATTTTTGCTATTTTATATTTGTAATTTTAAATTTTTTCATTAAAAATTCAAACTGGTTCGTTATTTTAAGTACAGATATGAACAGAATCTACAGTGAAAATTTTATCATTTTCCATGGCACGGTTTTGAAAATATCATGCGCGTAATGAGTAAAAATGACGTTCTGAGAAAATTGACATCAAACGTAAAATTTACCACAGTTTTATATATATATTATTCTGGTTACTCAAACAACAACTAAATTTAAATTAAAACTAATGTGAAGTTTTTTTAGTCAATAAACTTCAATTTATTAAAATTTTTATAACTAAAAACATATATTATACCAATGCAGTACAAGCATCGAAACGATATCAAAAGCTACAAAATAATCAAAATGCAACAAAGTGATTCATTTCTCCAAAATAAAGTTAAAAATTTATAAATATTACTTAAAAACAATCAATACCTTAATTAACAACTACTTATTATAAATATTAAACAATTTGTGATATGAATGCAGTGTATTACTATGATTTTAAAATGCTAAAATTCGCCACATGCATATGATGTTCCCTCTTTTTCAGTTAATTTCTTACAAGTAGTTTTAAATTGCATTCTTTTAGCCTGTCGTACTTCTTTTGTGCGGAGATTAAAATGTACTTCTGCAGTCTGAATTATTTTTATATCTACAAGTGTAACAAATTTCTGTGCAAATTGACCAACAGTCAGACCAAGCGATTGCATAATTTTTAGTCTGCCTTGATTGCCATCATTAAAAATGACAATTGCCTCATTTGTAGATATATCAACAATCTTTCTACCACAACCTAAAACTTTTTGGGCATAATTTCCATATTAATGAGTTAATGGATTCATTATTATTTTGGGTTTTACCCCTAGACATTTTGTAGAAGTTTAGGTTGTGATAGATCATTAAACACAGGTTTTATGGCATCCATTACTGCCACTGGCAATTTGTTACTGTGTCTAAAAGTTTCCACACTGCCCTCTACTACTTGATTTTGATATTTACACCAAGAATTAGGACCTACGGGACAAAAACTGTGCAATGGTTCTTCGTCGCTTGAACGTATATGGAAATATACAGCCCAAACAGCTTTTCGCATATCTGACAGGCATGTTTTATTTTGTCGGATTGCATTTCCATAGTACGTTGTAATTAAGTCGATCATTCTGTCGGTCAACCTTCCCTTTCCCCCAATCGACTTCCCATCACTGAGTTTGGAGCTCATTTGTTTTAATTTTCGTAAACGAGTTCCCATTCTTTTTTGAACATGTCCAACACATTCAATTTCTGAAACTGTGATATCTTCTCCATACGGATTGGATGCAGTAATAGATGAGAATGTTTTGGAATCGCCATCCCCGATGTAAGATGTATATTTCACAGAACGATGACTTAATGAACGCTGAAATATACGAACCATTCCCACAGTGTCCATCATGCCAGCTGAACCATTGTGGTTTTTCAAACATTCTTTAACGTGAAGAATTTTCCACTTTTTGTAAGCAAGTGACCCCTTTCTTCGTTTCCAAGAATCACATCCTTTACAGAAAGAAGACATCACTTCCGCATCAATGCACTTTCCTGTTTTGTCTCCTATAACAGCACACACACCAACACGAGAAGAATAGCCACGGGTTTTCCATGTTCCATCTCCACTAATTATTATATCGGAAGAATTTGTCAAAGTTACTTCTTCCAAAGCTGCACTTTTCATTGAAGCTTCTGCGACTTCTTTACTACACAATTGTAGTTTGTTTATAATGTTATTATAGGATTTTTCAGCAACTGGAGGAGGAATGTCCATGACACCACAGAAAGTTGTCATTGCTGCATGACCCTGTCCAATTGTCCTCATTGCGTACACAAAACGTCTGTTTATTTCTGGAATATTTTTTTCTTTTACCCAGCATTTTTGAATTTCTAAACGAACACAAGTCTTTACATTTCTTGCATTCAATCGAAAAAACACTAGAAAAACCCCTAACACATTTTTCTGATCTTTTAATATCACCACCACATTTTTTGCAAGAAGCAAAGTTTTGAATGTTTGTAAACATGATAGTTTTATCAAACACTCTATAGCCATCAAAAATGTCATCATGTTCAATAAAAGATGAATCAACATCTTGCAGCCGAATCTTTTTTCCAGATGCACTGTTGTTTAGTGATTCATCCACACTGTGTACAGCTTTGCATCTCGTATGCATATTACCAGTAAACTTCCTTTTCTTAGGACGTTTACCAGATGGTCTCTCTTTCGGCAGATTCAGTCGAATTCATCCTTCAAAAGTTTATAAAAAAATAATATTTTTCCTAAAACTTATCTTAGAATAAGATACGGTATGAAAATCAAAAACGAGCGAGTATAAATTCAAGATTCACTTTATCAAAACAAAGTAGAAGTAGAAGTTTATAAAGTTAGTAGAAGTTGTAGTTAATATTCAGAAAAACAATAATAATATTTGGGGCTTAGATTCAAGCATTTGATAATAATTAGAATGAAAATATTAGAAACAAAGAAACGCTGCTGTCTTCAGCGACATGACAACTGTCACCCTGGAGCCAAAATGTAAACAATATTTAAATCGCCTTTTCTACTCTTTTTATTTTCTTAATAACGTCCGTTCTATTGGGAATATCTGCATGCGGTTTCTTTTAGAACACTCAGAAAGGTTTACTCTAAAAAATAAAATAATAATAAAAAAAAAGATTTTCCGGAAATTTTAAAAGGTATATGACCCCTTAAACTATAATTCATTTTTTTTCTCAAGTACTTTTTCATAGTTTAAGTTATAATTAAGACATAAAAGTGCAAACTAAAACTATGCTTATCAATAGTCTAGTGCTTAGGAAAAAAGAAAGAACGTTTAACTTATAGAAAAATGATTTTTGTTCTCCTTGGCTGTTTATATAGCAGAACACATCTCTCTTTCTCATCCATCTCAAGAAATGAGTATTTGCAAATAGCCGCTTGTCTGACAGCGGATGCAGATCTTTTTTACGATACTTTAACAGCTGATATTGCAGTCGACAATCATATAGAGATGACAGCTACTACCATCCATCATCAGAGGAAGGGCATTGTATTGATCGTTTTTCATTTTGAGAAAAGGCATATCCTTTTATGGTTTCTGATGATTTCCTCAAATAAACCTACGAAGACACGTTTGACTTGTATATATATATATATATATATATATATATATATATATATATAGTACTGTACTCAAATGATACTTAACAATTTCCTTCATTATTGGAATTGTAGATACAGTGAAATTCTTTTAACACGAAACTGAGTGGACTGGAATATTTTGTTGTGTTAAAAGAATTTCGACTTAAAGGATATTAAAAATATAAATAAATATATTCAACTAAATTAATTTTATTAGAGTATATTTTGTTAACATTAATATATATATATATACTGTTATTATGTTTTGTACTGTTTTTTTTAAATTTAGACAATATCTAATTTATTCTACAATTATTAAATAGATGGCGCCACATGCTTATTTTTAATATATATTTTTGAGTTTCTTTTATATTTTACACTAATTTTATATATTTTTTTATTTTAATGATTTTTAAAAGGTATATATATATATATATATATATATATATATATATATATATATATATATATATATATATATTTCTTATTATCGTATCGCAATTAATCGTTTCTTATATTGTATCGCAATTATCTTTATGCGGTTCTGCTCTCCCTATTCCGCGGGAACACGTTACTGCACTCTTGGCCATCGTTTTAACTCCGATTTAGTAGGTTATGTTTATGTTCCTATGTTATTTAGTTTAATGATTTTTAATATTTAAATTCTACATATATAACTCTTTTCTTTCCTCTTGGTACATAGTAGGACAAATTACAGGTGAAGGTTGGCGCCGCAAAACTTGTTTAAACCTGCAATCCTGGTTCCTAAGGCCAGGAATTTGTCTTTATACTATGTGCCTCCTTCCTACTTTTAGTTATCTTAGGTATATAACTATATGTTTATTTTTATATTTTTGTTTATGTATTTGTGTATATGTATAAATTTATATATATGTGTATGTATATGTATATGATTATATATTGAAAAATTCTTTTATATTGGATTATATATATATATATATATATACGTATGAATTTAGTAAAAATCCATGAAACAAAATTATTAACAAGACAATAATGATTTTTTTGCAAGATTAAACAACTCTTACATCTATACAGATTTCGTTTTCATCTTCTGATTTTCATCAAGAGCTTTCAGAAGCTCCATCTTCATTTGAAGCAAATTAGCAGTTTGCTTTGCTTTTGATCTCTTTGCCATTGAGATCGTACAAAAAATTATTTTAAAATAGGGGGGAAAAGAATCGAACCAAACTCATTGATATTTTCTCACACTGTGATGTACTGTGATCCCCCCCCCCGAACTCTAATGCATGTTTTTGTATTGAGTTTGTAAGGGTTGAGGGGGGTGGAAGTAGCTTGAATAAAATGAGTGCTAGTTTCACAGGCTTTTTTTTTTTGAGGATATTTTATAAGCCTACGACTACGTTCAGAACTTTGATTTTAAAAAAGCGCATAAATGGATACTTTTCATGATATTTAGTGTCACTTAGATTAGAATACATGTATAAAAATGTTTTAAGGACATTTTGACAAAAAAAATATTGAAATACAGTATTTCGGCAAAAAATTAACTTGGAATAACCTATTTTCAAAATGTTCCCCTTTTGTGAAAAATGCTTCTATTATAATAATATTTTGCCTGTATATAGCTCAGATCTCTGTACAGAGTCTCAAGTATGATTTTTGAAAAATTCACAATATGTTTAGAGATACAACCCATTGAAATAATTATCGGCGTTTTTTTTTCTTAAAATTTCTACCCTCTGTTGTCGTAAAACATGGATACACCCATTTTTAAGTTATATATTTCAAAAATTCTAGTCAATTTTTATGATTTTTTTCATTTGTCTTTTATCGTTTTCTGAAAAGTTAGTTCTTTGTGACATCAATGAGCGAGTAAGCTTTATTTGAAGAAAGGATAAGACTTGATTGAAATCCAATAACATCCTAAACTGGAAACAATGATTGATCTAATTTTTCTTCCTTTTATAGAACTGGTTTCAGAAGTTATTGAGAATTTCCTTTTTGCCTCCTAATCTACAACCACATTTTATATATCAGTATCAAACTTTTCTATTTTTCCTTCATATAGTAAGATATATTTTTTTAATTCTGTAGCGTCAGTCTTTAGATTCTTTAGTAAATCTATAATATCAAAGTAGTTTTATATGATAATATTTTCGATTGAATGATTTATTGATTTTTGTATAGTCATCCTCTAAGTTTTACCAAGTTTATTAAAAAAAGAACGTTAATTTGAAAGACACGCCGTATAAACTCGAATCTAAGCCTCACCCTGAATTCTGAAAATGTCGTTTTTTGAAAAACTTTGGTCATCGATTCTAAGTTGCACCCCCAATTCTCAACTAATTGTTGAGAAATAAGTTTAAAAAAGCTTAGTAAAAGGTTTATCAATATCCGATGCTTCAGAAATTAAAAAAAATGGTGCGCAGAACGCCACGCGATAGAAGTAAAACTTCTTTGGTAACGTTGGAACATTGATTATTTGCTCTAATATTCCAAACTGACCGTGTATGTGTTTCACTCGCCTAATTTGCATGAAAAGTACTCGTGGCAAATTGAGTCTTTCTGATACCAAATCCAAAGCAGGAAGATATCCTGGAAATTCTAGGTATAATGAACTATTATATTTTGATAAATTTTGTATACTTTTCCTACTTCAACTTTGTCGGCAATTGTAACATTCTTTAATGTTTCTTCTAAATTTTTCTGCTCAATAACAGGCGTTCTCAATTAATCTCTAAACCATAATTTATCACAAATCGAACACCCGTGACCGTAATGATTATCAACAAATAACTTTTAAAAACCTTTGTTAGCATTTTTATGGGTGAGAGAATATTAACGGCGCTCTATTCAGCTACACGAGGGCTTTTGGTGACGGACTTCATAATTTTGAGCCATTGTCAGGTGACAAGGACGTCACCTGAGCTGGAACTCCCCCCTCTCCTAACTACCACGCCACACGAATGGGAAGACGTTTGAGCTCTTAACAGATTTAACGTGCATCTTTTCCCTACACGGTGGATCTTAAGTGATACTCGGCTCGAACTCATGACACGCCAGCCATAATCTGATACCTGGACCAATAGGCTACTGTGGCCACGGATTTTTATGGAAATCATAGTCTTTGTAACGTAAGATAGAATTTATTATCGATTCACTTGCATCAGTCCCAACAAGCACTAGACTTGTTGAGGGTTTTGTATTTGACGGTACAGGGTAGTTAACACAGTCCGTATTAATCTGTGCTGTCATTAGAAGAGTCTCAATAGCATTTCCATCCCTTAAACTCGGCATTAAGAGAGTATTTTGCAATGTTTTTTCTCATGCTCGATATTCTCTCATGTGTACTCTGATGGAGATTTGACAGCAGCATTTGATGAATTTGCACTTTTTTTCTGTTTTTTTTAAACTTTTTCGATTGGACTTGCTGCTAGTTTTTCATTTTTTTTTCTTTTATGAAACTCTTTTCCTCTTTGTGCATTTGATTTAGGCATTTTCGTTAGAATTAATAATAATTCAACGCAAATGAAAATAAAAGAAATAAATTATTCACCGAACACATTGTCATGTAGCCAACAACTAAATAAAATTTCAAAAAAGGCACGCGTTTGCTGCGAGAGCTATTTTGTCTTCACCGTAATGCTCACACTGCGGCTGTTACAACCGTTGATAATGTTCACGGGTCTGGGGGAAAAGGATCCCTAATCGGAAGGTGGGCAAGTTGACCAGGTTTGACACGTGGGTAATTATCGAACTTTTACACCGATATGACGTAAATCACGTGGTGTTCCCACTCCCCCCTTTCCTCTTCTAGCTCTTTTCTTACCAGGGTGACAATTCGAAGTGATTGGGGAAGGCTACTTCCGTTCGCCTTTTCACTGTTACGCAAAACTGGGCAATTTTCTCACACACTCTTGAGCACAAAAAATTTCACTTCAAAAATTATGAGGAGTAATTAGAAGTTAATAATTAATTCATTTGTGTATATGCACCATAATAAAAACTGTCAAATACATACATAGACATATAATTGCATCAATATTGTTATGTCAATATCATATACTTCAAAAGTGATTCATTACTCCCACTGTTAGCACGGATTTCGGAATTGGTGCATGCGTCGCCATTTACCCTCACTGTGTCTTCTTCTAAGCCCTACGATGCCTATGTTGTGCAATATTTTTAAAAATAATGTATTGTAGAAGAATGCCAAAAAAAAATATTAAAGACTGCTAAGCATTCACAAGCAAAAATTATATAAATTTGTTTACGCCATTGAAGTATATTTGTTTGATCCGTGTCAAATTTTCAATGACGTTACTCTGCTTCTAATTTTTTCTCCCTTTTCATACATTAGTCATAATGAACTTTTCTTGGTGCTATTACCGATATATTTGATGTTTAGGTCAGTGCTTCTCAAACTTCCAATACTGGTGCCCTCCATTTCAACAATTTTTATCGTGCCCCCTTATAAATTAACAATGTACTGAATGCAATAATAATACACTTTGACGCTAAAGCTACAATACGCGATATTAATTATAAACCATACAAATTAATAACATAAGTCAGAGCTTCTCAAACTTCCAATACTGGTGCCCCCTTTTTCAATCACAGTTTTTATCATGCCCCTTATACATTAATAATGTACTGAATGCAATAATAATACACTTTTTTGATGCTAAAGCTACAATACGCGATATTAATTATAAACCATACAAATTAATAACATAAGTCAGAGCTTCTCAAACTTTCAATACTGGTGCCTCCCTTTTCAATCACAATTTTTATCGTGCCCCCTTATACATTAATAATGTACTGAATGCAATAATAATACACTTTGACGCTAAAGCTACAATACGCGATATTAATTATAAACCATACAAATTAATAACATAAGTCAGTGCTTCTCAAACTTTCAATACTGGTGCCCTCTTTTCAATCACAATTTTTATCGTGCTCCCTTATACATTAATAATGTACTGAATGCAATAATAATACACTTTGACGCTAAAGCTACAATACGCGATATTAATTATAAACCATACAAATTAATAACATAAGTCAGTGCTTCTCAAACTTTCAATACTGGTGCCTCCCTTTTCAATCACAATTTTTATCGTGCCCCCTTATACATTAATAATGTACTGAATGCAATAATAATACACTTTTTGATGCTAAAGCTACAATACGCGATATTAATTATAAACCATACAAATTAATAACATAAGTCAGTGCTTCTCAAACTTTCAATACTGGTGCCTCCCTTTTCAATCACAATTTTTATCGTGCCCCCTTATACATTAATAATGTACTGAATGCAATAATAATACACTTTGACGCTAAAGCTACAATACGCGATATTAATTATAAACCATACAAATTAATAACATAAGTCAGTGCTTCTCAAACTTTCAATACTGGCGACCCAATTTTCAATCACAATTTTTATCACGCCCCTTATACATTAATAATGTACTGAATGCAATAATATACACTTTGATGCTAAAGCTAACAATACGCGATATTAATTATAAACCATAGAAATTAATAACATAAGTCAGTGCTTCTCAAACTTTCAATACTGGTGCCCTCTTTTCAATCACAATTTTTATCGTGCCCCCTTATACATTAATAATGCACTTTGACACTTTGATGCTAAAGCTACAATACGCGATATTAATTATAAACCATAGAAATTAATAACA